>VMDO01006826.1:0-63834 GCA_007922755.1 Pedetes capensis
ACTGCGTCTTACATATTTCGGACATGTAGTCAGGAGAGAACAATCCCTGGAGAAAGACATCATGTTTGGAAGAGTGGCAGGTCAACGGAAAAGAGGAAAACCCTCCACCAGATGGATTAACACAGTGTCTGCAACAATGGGCTTAAACATAAATAAGATGGTTTGCCTGGCACAGAATCGGCAAGTGTTTCGATCTGCTTGTACATGGGGTCGCTATGAGTCGGACTGGACTTGACGGCACCTAATAACAACAACAACAAATGCTTGGGCACCTAGCTTTATAAGATGAACTTTATGGGACATAATGAACTTTATTGGACAAGACACAGTAATTATGGGAGAATACATTAACCCACTTTTGCCATCAGACTGGTCATCAAAACAGAAAATCAACAGAGAGATGACAAATCTAATCTCTATCCTAAACCAATTGGATCTCACAGATATATACAGAATATTCCATCTACATTATGAGGAATACAAATTCTTCTCAGCACGACACGGAATAATTTCCAAGATACACCATATGCTAGTCCATAAGAATTCCCTCAATAAATACAAAAAATAGAAATTATCCCCTATTCCTTATTAAACCACAACAGAATAAAATTGGAACTCAAAAGCAAGAATAATTCCAGAAATTTTACAGACTCATGGAGAGTAAATAATACACTGCTGAATGACCAATGGGTTGTTGAAGAAATCAAAATGGAATTTAAAAAATTGAAAATTTTGAATTGAAAAAATTCAAATGATGATGAAAACACATCCTACCAAAACATATGGGATATAGCAAAGGCAGTTTTAACAGGAAAGTTTATAGCATTAAGTGCCTTCATCAATAAGGTAGAGAAGAGCCAAATAAATGACCTAATGACACACCTTAGGATGCTAGCAAATCAACAAAAAAATCAATCCCAAAAGAAGCATCTGGAAAGTTAAAGGCAGAAGTATTGCAATTAGAATCTAAAAAGATAATTAAAAAAATTAATAACACTAAGGGCTGTTTCTTTGAAAAGATTAATAAAATAGACATTACTCTAGCCAATCTCATCAAAAAGAAAATGGAAAAGCTAATATAGTGATGATTAGAAATGTAAACAGGACCATAACCAACGATGACAATGAAATACAGAAAATCTTCAGGAATTACTTTCAGAGATTATATTCCAAAAAAATACAAAAATACAGAAGGAATGGATAAATTTATTAACACATATGACTTACCAATACTAACCCCAGAAGACATAAGTGACCTAAACATGCCCATTACATATGCTGAAATAAAAAAGGTAATTAAAAAGTCTCCCAACAAAGAACAGCCCAAATCCTGATGGGTTCACAGCAGAATTTTACCAAACTTACAAAGAAGATATAATACCTGTCTTCCTCAAATTATTCCAAAAAGTATAAATGGAGAGAACCCTCACAAACTTATTCTACAAAAGCTACCATCACCCTGATACCTAAACCAGGAAAAGATACATCTAAGAGAATTATAGACCCATTTCTCTTATGAACATAGATGCAAAAATCCTTAACAAAATGCTGGCAAACTGAATCCAGCAATATATTAAAAAGATTGTTCACCATGACCAAGTGGGATTTATTCTACAGATGCAAGGCTAGTTCAACATACAGAAATCAATTAATGTAATCCAACATATCAAGAGACTGACAAACAAAAATCACATGATCATCTCAATTGATGCTTAAAAGGCCTTTGACAAAAGTGCAACACCTCTTCATGATAAAGACCCTGGAGAAGATAGGCATAACCAGCAAATACTTTAACATCATAAAAGCCATCTATGACAGACCTACAGCCAACATTATATTAAATGGAGAAAAACTGAAACCATTTCCTCTAAGATCTGGAAGAAGACAAGGATGTCCACTCTCTCCTATTCTATTTAACATAGTAATTGAAGTCCTCGCTAGGGCAATCAGACTAGAGAAAGAAATCAAAGGGATAAAGATTGGTAAGGAAGAGGTCAAACTATCATTATTTGTGGATGACATGATATTTTACCTAAAATACCCCAACACCTCATCCAGAAAACTTTTAGATCTAATCAACTCCTTCAGCAAAGTGTCATGATATAAAATTAACACACAAAAATGAATAGCTTTCCTTTACACCAACTGTAGCAGGAAAAGAAGGAAATTACCCATAAATTACCTTTCATGATATCCCACCAGAAAATTAAGTACCTTGGAATCAATCTAACCAAATACCCTTCAGATCTCTACAAGGAAAATTTCAAAACATTAATGAAAGAAATAGCAGAGGACACTGAACAATGGAAAGACCTTCCCTGCTCCTGGATAGAGAGAATTAATATAGTAAAAATGGCTATCCTACCAAAAGCAATTTATAGATTTAATGCAATACCCATTAAAATTCCACTGACTGACTTAACAGAAATAGAAAAAATGATCCAAAAATTCATATGGAATCACAAAAGACTACATATAGCCAAAACACTTAAGCTGCAAAACTAATGCAGGTGGAATCACAATCCCTGACTTCAAGCTATCTACCTATCTGTCTGTCTATCTATCTATCTATCTATCTATCTATCTATCTATCTATCTGAATATCAGAAAGATGTCTGTCTATGTTTTATTGGCTATGTAAAGGCATTTAACTGTGTGGATCACAATAAATTATGGATAACGTTGAGAAGAATGGGAATACCAGAGCACTTAATTATACTGATGAGGGCAGTGGTAGCAAAAACAGCTTGGTACTGGCACAAAAATAGGCCTGTAGACCAGTGGAATAGAACAGAATATCCAAAAATTCCTCAACACACCTATAGCCACCTGACTTTTGACAAAGGAGCAAAGCAAGTAAATTGGAAAAATGATGGCTTTTTCAATAAATAGTGCTGGGAAACATGGATATTCATTTGCAAAAAAATGAAAACCAACCCACATCTCTCAATATATACTAGAGTTAACTCAAAATGGATAAAAGACCTTAACATAAAGCCAGAAACTTTAAAATTAATAGAAGTTAGGATAGGCAATATGCTCCAACAGTCATAGGCATAGGAAAGTATTCCCTTAATAGGACTCCAATTGTTTAAGAAATTATAACACGGATAGGTAAATGAGGTTACATGAAATCAAAAAGCTTCTATACAGCAAAGGAAACAATCAACAGAGTCAAGGAAACCCCCACAGAATGGGAAAAAATCTTCGCATTTTATACATCAGATAAAGGTCTAATTACTAGAATTTATAAAGAACTCAAGAAAAAAACTCCCCAAAAAACAAATAGCCCAATACACAAATGGGCAAAGGAACTGAGTAGACATTTCTCAAATGAAGAGGTCCATAGAGCCATGAAACACATGAAAAAATGCTCAATATCCCTAGCTATTAGGGAATTGCAAATTAAAATAACTCTGAGATTTCACCTTACATCAGTAAGAATGGCCAAGTTCAATTAAACGAATAACAACAAATGCTGGGGAGGTTGCAGGGAAAAGGGAATACTCTTACATTGTTGGTGGAGCTGTAAATTGGTCCAGCCATTGTGGAAATCAATATGGAGGTATCATAAAAAACTGAAAATAGATCTACCGTATGACCCAGCTATCGGGAATTTACCCAGACGGAGATGGGTCATCATACCACTGACACAACTGCATCTCCATGTTCAGTGCAGCACTTTTCACAATAGCAAGGATATGGAATCAACCAAAATGCCCATCAACAGAAGAATGGATAAAAACTATGGTACATATACACAGTGGACTATTACTCAGCAATCAAAAAATGGAATAATGTCATTTTCAGCAAAATGAATGGAATTGAAGAAAATTATTTTAAGTGAACAAACACAAGCCCAAAAAGAGAAATACCACATGTTCTCACTCATATGTTGGAGCTGAATCAAAATTAAAAGAAGTAAATAAATCCTATACAGAAATCAGAACATAATAAAAAGCTAAAGTCAACTTAGCAGAGAGGGACATTTAAGGAGCAGAAAGAACTAGGGAAGGATCTAATAAAAGGAAGAAATGACAGGAGAAGAAAGAAGGGAGAGGAGTAACAAGGAGGAGTGGGGAATGAGTCAATATTTCACTACCACAGCCTTCCTCTCAATTCCCAAACCTGATGATTGTTCATAGGAATTTCTGCTAAATTAGCTATTGAAAATCCTAGAAGCTTTCTGATCATATCTCCCAGCATCACTGCACTAGTTGCAAAGGCAAAGCTCCATTTTCTTCCATGTTTCAATCAAATTGGACAAACCCAATCCCATCTTTAGAATGCTCAGTAGGTCTTAGATATGTAGGTTTAAGCTTCTCAAGATCCTCAGTAGTTGCAAACACAGAAGACAGAAGGCAGAATACCTAAGATAGTCTCCTCAATGAGATCCTCCAAATACTTCATTTTGTCTCATGGAAATGCCATGATTTTGCCATTTACTCTTTGTCTCAATCCAGAAGAAAATAACAGGGAAATTAGAGATAATATGGGGAACATTTAGGATAAAGCATGCTTTCCTTCCAAATTCAAATTGCTGCAATAAGACCAGGTGGATGCAAAATAGAGAGTAGCAGCTGGTCAGTATTGGGTAGTAGCCAGGCAAATGCAGAGTATCTGAGAAATAAATAAAGAAAATTTTTTCCATGCTCATTAGCAAATTCCATTTGGAGGTCTAGCAGCTGCCCATGGTGATAAGAGACTTCAAAATTGTTTTCTTTTAAAATCCACAATAAACTGAATTTATATGATCAACCTAGAAGATTTTTGCTTGTTTGGCCTGAGCATTGAATTTTAATTTTCCAGAGGTCTTATTTTCTGGATCATTTCTTTTGTCATTTCACTTTCACTTTTATCTTTTTGCAACATTCCTGAATGCAAGGGAACATTATTCTATACTTGTCATTAAATAATGTCAACTAATACTTCAAGTCACATCATGCAAAAGAAAGCTAAACTAAATCACCTCCTTCAAATTCCTGCATAGAAGGAGAATGAGGAGATAACATAGGTAAAATTTGTTTCTGAAAGCAGTAATATTGTTGTTGTTAGGTGTCATTGAGTCTGTGTAACACTCATAGCAACTCTATGTACAACAGGCAAAACACTATTGTCATCCTTCTCTACTATTCATGGGGTTTTCAATGGTTGATTATTTTTTGGAGTGGGGTGCCAAGTCCTTCTCCAAAGAAAGCAGCAATGGGATCAAGAAATTCTTCTCCCATGGTGAATCATAATAAGCAAATTATTATTCCTTGAACCATGAGTCTTCTGTAAGCATGGTCTATATTATCCTCCAGTTTCTATAAAGCAGCTAGACTAGAACTCTGTGCTGCAAACTTTACAAAATATTTTCCATTTTTCTCTACATCTATACTCCTTGGTACATAATTTTGTAGTGCCTTCTACTCTGACTGTAATCTTAGACATGTGGCTTGCTTTGGATAGTAGGAAGTTAGTAAATGTGACCAAAGTAAGGTTTGAAAGATGTTTTATTATTTTGGCTTGCCTAATGTGGTATCTCTGCCACTGTTGTGGGAACATTCCAGGGATAGTCAGCTAGAGAATAAAACATACATCGTGTAGTGCTGGCTTACTGAAGTCATCCCTATGATCCCTGTGATGGCCAAGGCCATCATAGATCAGCTAATAGCTAGACAACTCCTTTTTACTTACATCTGTGAGCCAAGATAATAACATCAGTTGTTTAAATGACCTGCACCTGTTTAGATGTAGACACATAAGTCCAGCCCAAGTTAGCTAAATCTTGCAGCTACATGAGCCAAATAACTTATATATCACCAAGTTGTTTGTTTTGTACATTCATAAGGCAAGAGAAAAGCAACACAGCAAGCAACAAGTATTATATAATAGTGAAATGGCGATAAAATATAAACATATAAGAATCTAAGTTTCATTTGTATTCCTTCCTCCACCTAACTTCTCTGTCATCTTTCTCATTTGTTCACTAAGAAATGCCATTAAATGCAATTTAGTAGTACCCTAACAAAAGAGATTGCTATTCTCTATCTGTCCCTTTATTCTGTGAACACTATCAAAATGTATCACTCTCGTGACTTCATTGCTGTTCTTTGACTTACAAAGTTAACCTATGCAGAGAGGTTTTTAAAAAAATTAGCACTGAAGAAATCTGAAGAATTTCCATATTAACAAAGTGAAGAAATGAAAATAATGAAAGAAATGAAGAAATTTACCTAAAAGCAAAAATTCCAATGATATAATGAGGAAAAAGCTATAATGAAAGGATAATAATCAAATTTGTAAAGTGAAGTCAAAGTGTGGTATGTACAGAATGACAGGATTTTGGGACCTGCCTGCAGATTAGGCCACTTAGTTATGCATAGGCATTGCTGACATGATTACAGCTGAAGAAGTTACCCAGAAACTGTCCTCCTATATAATGTCCAATAGTAGTGTATAGTGTCCACCAGAAACCAAAGCCAACATTATTGTTGTTAGGTGTCCTCAAATCGTGTCCCACGCATAGTAATCCTATGTACACCAGAATGATACACTACCTGGGACTGTGCCATGCCCGGCACTATTGCCAATTCTCCTTTGTTTTTCAGAAGGTTTTCATACGATTGTTTCTGGAGTGGGCTGCCAGGTCCTTCTCCCAAGCATACAGCACCTGGTATTCCCAGGTAGTTTCCCACCCAAGTACTAATTGGGCCTGACCCTGCTGCTGAGATCTGAGGAGATCAGATGCTAGGGTGGCCCAAATTACAACCTAGAACACATCTCCAGGAGAATTTCTTTTTACCTTGAGAGGAATCCTACAAAATTGGTACATCCCATAAAATTGGTCCTTTAAACGCATAAATATGAATATAAGGGTCCAGAAAGTATATAAACACAAGCAAACGTGGTGCCTCCAAACACACACAACAACTATAGCTGCAGAGCCTAAATAAAAGGAAATCAACAAATTATCTGAAAAAGAATTCAAAATAATGGTTTTCAGGAAACTCAACAGAATAAAGAAAATAGAGACAATTCAAAGAAATTAGGAAAGCAATGATTTGAACAAGAAATTAAGCAAAGAGATAGAAATGAAAAATAGAAACCTAAGAACACAAAAACTCAATATATAAAATAAAAATACAGCTATGAGACTCAACAATGGTTTGCTGTTGTTGTTAGGTGCCGTCGAGTCGGTATCCGACTCATAGCGACCCTTATAGGGTTTTCAATGGGTGACTGTTTCGGGAGTGGATTGCCAGGCCCTTCTCCCACTTTTGTGGTGCTGGGAATTGAACTTGGGACCTCAGAGACTGCAGTGCAGCGCTCTACCCACTGAGCTAAATCCCAGCCCCAACAATGGTTTAGATGAGGCAAAAGAAAGAATTTCTTTATTTTTGGAGAGAGGGTTTGAGATAGGGTTTTACTATATTATGCAGGCTGCCTGACCCCAAACCTGTAATCCTCCTGCCTCTACCTTCCAAGTCACAGAGTTTACAAGCATGTACCTGCAGGGCTAGCCTAAAAGAAAGAATTTCTTTAACCTGAATATATATCTTGAAATAACACAGAGAATAAAAAAAAATAAGAATAAGGAAAGACAAGAAAAAAGGAAAGAAGGAGGAATAAAAATAAATGATGAAAGCCTATAGACTGGTGTGACACCATTGTTGTTAGGTGCCATCGAGTCGGTATTTGACTCATTGTTGTTGTTGTTCTTAGGTGCCATTGAGTCAGTATCCAACTCATAGCGACCCTCATAGGGTTTTCAATGGCTGACTGTTTCGGGATTGCCTTGGGAGTGGATTGCCAGGTCCTTCTCCCATTTTTGTGGTGCTGGGAATTGAACTTGGTACCTCAGAGACTGCAGAGCAGTGCTCTACCAACTGAGCTAAATCCCAGCCCCGTGACACCATTAAGCCAGTAAAATTTTGCATTATGGGTATTGTTGAAGGAGAAAGAAAGGAAAAATCACAGAAAATCTATTCATAAAACTAGTAGCTAAAATATTTTCAAATCTTAGATAAGATGTGGACATTCAGATCCAGGAAGATCAAAGACCTTCAATTACGTTGTTTGACTAAAATAGGTCCTCTCTGATGCATATTACAGTCAAACCATCATAATATAGACAAAGAGATGATTATAAATACCAACATATAGAGAGGGAGAGAGGGAAGTAGGGAGGGAGAGTGAGAGAGAGAGAGAATTGTCAAGTCACATATCAAGGAATCTCCATTAAATTAACAGCAAATTTTTCAACAGAAACATTACAGGACAAGAAAAGTATCAGATAATATATTATAATTCTGGAAAAGAAAAAACACCTAGTCATTATACTCATGAAAGCCATCATATTTATCAAAGCTATAATTTAGAAAAGAAGGATAAAGACTTTCCAAAACAAGCAAAAACTATGAGAATTTATTACCACCAGAATAGCTTTGTAAGAAATGCTTACAGGAGGCCTACATCTGGAAGAAAAATGATAATAAGTACCATGATGAAAACACAAGAAATATATAGCTCATTAGTAGAACAGATAAACAGAAGAGAGAGAAAAGACTCAAATTGTATCAAAACAGGACACCACCAAACCACAAAGATTAACAGCAAGAAATACATGAAAACAAGTAGAAAAGTTTTAAAGAAATGACAGGAGTATGATAGGAGTATTACTTTTCAGTAATACCCTTGGATTTAAACAGATTACACCCCCCAATTTAAAGATTTAGAATGGCTGAATGAATACAAAATAACCAGCAGTACTCTTCCTATCCCTAGAAGAAATTTACTTAACTGGTAAAGACACACAGACTGAAAATATAGAGATTGAAAATGATATTCCATACAGTGCCAAGTCAAATGGCAGCAAGAGTAGTAATACTTATGTGAGATTAAATAGATGTTAAGTCAAAAACTGTAAAAAGAGAGAGTCATTATACAATAATGAAGTTATCAATTCAACAAGAGGACATAAGATTTGTACACATATATGCACCCAACATCAGAGCACCCAATTACATAAACACCGTTATATCTGAAGAGGGAGATAAACTTCAAGGCAGTAACAATTGGAAGTTTCAATACTCTAATCAATGGATGCCTGCAGCCATACCACTAGGGCGTCTGATCCCATCAGATCTCAGAAGGTAAGCAAGGTCGGGCTTGGTTAGTACTTGGATGGGAGACCACCTAGGAACACCAAGTGCTGTAGGCTTGAGCCAAGGACCCAGCAATCCACCTCCCCAAAACAATCAGCCATTAAAAATGCTATGAACAGCAGAGAAGCATGACAATAGTGTTTCATCTGTTGTTTATAGGGGCACCTAACAACAACAACATGAGTCAGACACGGACTCAGTGGCACCTAACAACAACAACAATCAATGGATGGGTTGAGTTTTAGCTCAGTTGGTAGAATGCTTGCTTGGTCCTCTTTGAGGCCTTGGGTTTGATCCACAGTACCACACAAATGGGAGAAGGACTTGATAGTCCACTCCGGAAACAATTCCAAAATAATCAGACATCAAAAACCCTAAGAATAACAATCACTGACATATTTCTGGTTATGGCACAGTGTCAGGGAGTGTTTCATTCTGTTGTACATAAAGTCACTGTGAGTTGGACCCAACTTGATGGTACCTAACAACAACAATTAGCAGATATATGAAACAAAAGCTTCAACAAAGAAATGTTGGAATTAAACTATGTTATAGAAAAAATTCACTTAGTGGACATTTATAAAACATTTTATTTAACAGTTGCAGAATATACATTTTTCTCATGAGCACATGGAATAGTCTCCTGGGAAGACTACATGTTAAGCTATATAACAAGATGAAACAATTAAATCAATATGGAATAAATCAGAAACAAATAAAAAAGTATTTATAAATTGTACAAAAACATGAAAATGAAACAATGTCCTCTTGAAACATCAATGCAATGATGAAAAAAAGCAACAGAAAATTTTTAAAACTTCTTAAAACAAATGAAAAGAGAAACACAATACACCAAATCCTATGAGATACAAAAAAAAAAAAAAGCAAGAGTAATAGAGAAGTTTATAGCACCACACATCTACATAAATAACAGGAAGATCTCAAATAAGTCTAATGCAACTGAAGGAGCTATGTTTTTGTCCTTCTTAGGTGCAATAGAGTTGGGTCCAACTCATAGTGACCATATGTATAACAAAAATAATCACTCCATGCTGTGCCATGCCCAGCACTATGTCAGTGCTTCTCTATTATTCATAGGGTTTTCAATGGCTGATTGTTTCAGGAGTGGGCTGCCAGGTCCTTCTTCCATTTTTTGCAGTGCTGCAGATTGAACCCAGGGCCTCAGAGAGCAAAGAGCAGCACTCTTACCAACTGAGCTAAACCCCAGCCCTCAAGGAGCTATAGAGGTAAGAAAGAAGCTAAACCCAAAGAATTTAAATTAAGATGTTGAAAAGATATTGGCACCTCTCTCTTCATTGATGCACTATCAGATAACCAATACATGGCAATAAATGTATATCAACACAGTGATGAAGAAAATGTGATCTATATGTATGATAAAATATTATCCAGCCTTTAAAAAGGAGTCCAGACAGATTTCATAGCACATGCCTGTAATCCAAACAAATTGGAAGGCTGAGGCAGGAGGATCATGAGTTTTAGGCTATAGGCAGGTTGCTTAATTTAGCAAGGCCCTGTCTTAGAATTTAAAAAGTGGTGTAGGGGGGTGGTTGGGGGTGCAGCTCAGTGGTAGAGCACTTGCCTATCATTCACAATGCTGTGGGTTCAACCCCAACTACTGAAAAATATATATATAAGGAAAGCAGTATGTGACAACATGGATGAATCTTGGACAGTCATCCTATGTGAAGTAAACCAGTTAGAGAGAAAAACACAAGATTCCACTTTGTTTTTCCCATAATGGGTGTCGAATTCAGGGCCTTGCATATGCTAACTAAGTGCTTTAGCAGTGATCTGCACCCGAGCTCTTTTTTTTTTTTTTTTTTTTTTTTTTTTTTTTTTTTTTTTTTTTTTTTTAATTTTTTTGTTTTGAGACAAGGTTTTGCTAAATTTAGCACAGGCTGGCTCTGACCTCGACTTTGAGATCTCTTGCCTCAGTTCCTGAGTAATTGGAATTAAATATGATTCCACTCATGTCTCCTTCCTCAACTTCCAAGACAGGATTTGGTATGGCATGGCTTTTTTTTTTAACTTTTATGTTTGTATTTTGTTCATTGCTTTAGTAAAACGCTAAACTTCCAAAGATACTTGTGATTCTTGCAAAATAATGAATATACTTGGCCCTAGAACAGTGTAGAGTATCACTATAGCACTTTATTAAAAATGCATGGTGCTCTCAAACAGTTAAAATGGCTTTTAAAATCATACTTTATGCACTGTCAACTCATGTGTAAATGTAATTTCACAAACCACGCTTAAGGAATACTGAAATTTGTGCTATTCACACAGACAATTTTAGCAAATGTATTTTTCCTATGCTAAGCACATACTTGTCATTTTTATTATCTACTAGTATGCTTAATCTTATTATTTACATGAAAGATTTATTTAAATATTTCTCCTAGCCTTCATCTCTACCAAGGCCACAGAACAAATTTATCTTGTTTTCTATCATTTATTCTCTATTTTGCCATTATATTGGCAGCTGTATTACTATAGACTTTGGTAATCATCTCAGGTGTCAGGCTTAGCTTTAGAAAGAAAGATGGAATTGACAGAGCCAATGCATCCACCTGAAGTTCCTTTTGTTTATAGACGTCAATATCAAGGAGAAAAAGCTCTTTAATTAAGGAAAGTCTTTTAAAAGCCTGGTGGAGGCTATTATCCTAAGAACTGCATCTTCAAGCTCTATTCTAGCAGACTTTTTTGGTTAAGCTATTCAACTGATTTCTAAGCTTTAGTAAATAAATATGATCTTCCATCCAAAGTTTCACAAACAAAACATTAATATTCACAAAAAGTGCATTTACTTCATTGCCCTTCATTAGTCAAATGATGGTATTTTTAACATAAACTTGAGAGGCCCATTTTTATCCCTTTAAATGAAAAAGAGCTACTTTCTCTATTGCTATATTGAAATCAAGTCAAATACTCTCTTTCCACACTTCAGAAATAAGAAATTTCACTTATTATTAATGAAATTCTTCTTTATATGGATATCACTTTGAAGTCATCAAGAAATTATATTTGCTCATTCTGAAAGTCGTAATTTAAAGTTAGAATTTTAAGAATATTTACATAAGTGTAAATACTATATATAACTTTAGAAAACCATTATTTTTTTCTCATTGGATAGTATTGCTGCAATTTTACAGAGATTTTAAAGCTCTCATTCTGAACTGAATATGTTAATGAGAATTATAAATCTTTGAGTACATCATTCTGTTTTTATAACGTCACTGAGTATTTCTGTTGTATAATATTTGTATCCTTACAGATGTTCACATTTCAAAGTTTTGATGGCTACATCACTTGAATAAAACTTTCATAAAGTATTCAAAGAGCTTTATAAATATTATATTACATCTCAATTTGCTATTAACTCTAATATTTTGGTTTGAGAAACATAAGCCCCATCCAACTATACCTAATTTAAGTCAAAATGAAATTTACAGGCTTACATAACTGAAATTCCAGGATAGGTAAGACTTAAGATATGTCTATGTTCAAAGGCTCAAAATACATCAAGCAGTTTCTTTGTTCATCTCTGGCTGGTCTTCAGTCTCAAAAATACTGTTCCTTCTTGGTAGATATGATCCTAGGAGGCACTAGAGTTATTAATGTTTCCAGAGAACAGAGCTCTACTTTTCCTCTTAAGTCTGAGGTGGGGAGAAGTGCCTTAAGGATGACTCTCAGTGGCTCAGCTGGGGACAAAAATTCATTGTTGAGTCAATAAATGTGGCCAAGATCTGAGTGGTTCTAAAGGACTAGGCTTGGGCAACATGCCTTGCATTGAAGCCAGAAAGAGAAATCAGCCTCATTGAAGGCGCTCTAATGGAAAGGGGATGCAAGTATGGCTGAAAAACAAAAAGTAATATTTAGCTTACACACTCATATACATAGCCTTATACAGCACACAAAAAGAACCTATAAAATTTTATCTGTATTCCTATTTACAGAGATGTAAAAAAAAATATGACATACTGTCCCCAAGATAATCAGTAAGCCCACTGGCACAACTAACAAGGAACATATTATGACATTTAATCAGTATTATTGGAAATCTGAGCTTCTTACTAGATTCTCTAAATCTTGCTAAAATACCCAATTTTCAGAGTTAGCTGAAATAAGAGGAGTATAGAAAGAAACTTTAGTCATTGATCTCTGTCACCTGGAGAGTTTTTTGCTTAGTTCTTTAAGCCATGGCTGTGCTGTTGAGACCTGAAAGCTTGAGCTGAGAAGTGAAGACATACACAGTGAAAAACTAATGGAGCACAGGTATTCAAGTTTCAAATAATAATCATTTTATCATCAACAAAAAGTCATTTTATCACTCAGTATCATAATTGCACTCAATACATCCCTTTTCTCTGTCAGTGTTTTACCTAGAGAAACCAACTCTCAGGTAGCCATACCAGACCAGAGAATACACCACACTTTCAGAAAATCAAAGAAAGGATGTCCATCTATTGAACAATTACATACTGAGTGATTACTATTTATTGGACTAGGATTAAGTCATCAATGAAACAAATAAAATTTCTTCCCTTTATATAGCTTATATTTGAATATATCTAGGTATATGATTCTATCATTACCTTTCCCCCTCTAAGTAGGAATTTGTTCTATCTTTTCTCTGCCATTACCTACTAAGCATCTTTCTTTTAAATTTTGGAGTAAAATAGTTTTCTCCTATCACTTGAATCACTTAGCATGTGTTGATTTCACATTTTCTGAAGATAGCTACAGCCTAAGAGAAGAATAGAGCCACAACAAATGGAGTGAATATAAAAGAATCCAAGTCTAATGGCATCATGCCCTTCTTACCAAGTACTGATGCTAATTTTCTCTTATTGTTGAAGGTTAAAGCTGGCTTGCTGTTATTGACAAATACAGTGCACTAATATATCATTCCATGCCATTTAAGTATCATCAAATTTCCCCAGATATCGTCCCTATAGTTTTATAGTTTCTTTCAATTTTATCTCTGGCTCCCTTTACCTCCTTCTTAGTTGGGAAGACAATAAAGCAAATCTTCTAAAACTATCTTTAAATTGAGGTTTTACTTTGTGATGGAACAGACAGATCTTGTTTAATTAATATATATGAGAACTAGTGAGTAGATTTTGCAGGAGCAATTTTCACAGTCTGAGGATTTTTGCTTTCTTTCTACAAGTAAAGCTTAATTATCTGAGATTTTTTAGGATGATAAACTCTCCAAGATTTGCCTGGAACCAAGGGAGTTCCTGTTGTTGTTGTTAGGTGCTGTTGAGTCGTGTCCGACTCATAGGGACCCTCATAGGATTTTCAATGGCTGACAGTTTCAGGATTGCATCAGGGGTGGATTGCCACATCTTTCTCCCATTTTTGTGGTGCTGGGAATCGAACTTGGGACCTCAGAGACTGCTGAGCGGCTCTCTACCAACTGAGCTAAATCCAAGCCCTAATAAATATTGTGTGATCCCATTCATATGAGTACCTGTTGTTGTTGTGGTGGTGGTGGTTGTGGTTGTGGTTGTGGTTGTTAGGTGCTGTCAAGTTATGTCCGACTCATAGTGACCCTCATAGGGTTTACAGGGGCTGATTGTTTCAGGATTGTCTCTGGATTGCCATGTCCTTCTCCCATTTTTGGGGGTGCTGGGAATTGGACTCAGGACATCAGAGACTGCAGAGCAGCACTCTACCAAATGAGCTAAATCCCAGCCCCGAGGGAGTTCCTAGGATGCAGGAATTAGATTAGTAAAAACAGAAAATTACAAGTCAAACTTGAACAAGTTGGCCATATTGGTGCTGGCTTCTTGAAAATTTGAGCCACCAGGTCAAGTGCACAGGCTTGGGAGCCAGCTTCTCTGGGTGTAAATCCTGAATTGGCTATGTAATGTGACATTTGAGCAAATGACTGTTTATAAGTCAATTTTCTCTCTAAAATGGGAACAGCAATGATGCCTATCTCTTAGGTATGTTTTGGGCCTTAAGTTAGTTATATAGAGTTCTGAATATTGTGTCTTTCACAAAGTAAACATTGATTTCAGTTGCTAGTATTATTTCTGTTATTGAGTTTTTAGTTGTGATGGCTAAGTGGATGGCAAACACTTCAAAGCAAATTTTAGTATTGGCCTGCCCACCAGCGTGAGTAGACCATATGTCCTAAGATACTCAAAACTTTTGCTATTGTCTAGATCTTCTATAGAATATAGAATAGTCCTTCTATTATATAGAATATAATCCTTCTAATATAAGAATCCTTCTAATATAGAATAATAGAATAGTCCTTCTATTAGGTCTGCACAGGATCAGAATAACATTTTTTTTATTTTAAGTTTAGTTTTCTCCAATCTTCACCCTATTATTAAGGATTGATTTTTATTTACTTAAAAAATAAAACACTACATTTATCTTAAAGAGTTCCCCTCTTCTATTTCCCTATGTCCAGGCAAAAAATCATTAGCTCTGAATCTGCATCCAGTTGTATTTGCTCTAAATCTGTATCTAATGGCTTTGTTTTTATTTATCCTTCTTTTAAATAAACTCTTTTAGAAGATCATTTCACAGAGGATAGCAGTTTTTAAAATTAAATGGAACATGATGAGCATCTTTAAGCACAATAAAAATTGATTTCATAAAAAAGTAGATAATAATGGTTATTTTATTATACGACTTAGTGAAGGCCAAGTATACTGTATTACATGCTTTACATCTGTTGAAACTTATTTTTTCCCTTAAAACGCTTTAGAGGTGAGAACTCTTCTTATCTCCCTTACACAAAAGGTGCCGGCAGCCGTACCCCTGTGGTGTCCAATCTCATCAGATCTTGGAAGCAAAGCAGGGTAGGGCCTGATTAGTACTTGGGTGGGAGACTACCTGGGAGCACCAGGTGCTGTAGGCTTGGGTAAAGGACTCTGCAACACATTCTCAAAAAACAATAGCCATTGAAAACCCTATGAACAGCAGAGAGGCACTAACAATTCGGTTTTGCCTGTTTTACCTATGAGTTGGACACTGACTCGAGGGCACCTAACAACAACAACACAAAAAGTAGGTCTGTAGGAAGGGTCTCAGCTCAGAGAGAAGCAGCAAATATCACATAATATAACTCATAGCTGAATATACATTTTGTTTCATTTTGCCCAGGCCAATTTTACAATTTTCTTATTCCATTACTTATAAAACTTAATGTCATGTTCTAGTTCTATGCTCCATCTAATCTTTTGGGTATGTCATAAATAAAATTGTCTTTGGATCACATAATGTGATACTTTTTTGAATATCTAGTATCACCTAGATTTGAGCAACATTTCTTTGTATCAGAGCAGAATGTTTGTAAGAAACTGTAAACCAGTACCCCAGTGACTCAGTTTGTTTTACTATCAACTGTATTATGATCCAGCTAACTGCCCCCAAACGCTGTGACCCCCAATTAAGTCATTTCTATTCACTCTAATTTATCTTCAATAATCTCTACAATTTTCTAACATGCAGCTACACTCATTCATTTCCGTGTTAACAACAGCTGTTTTCATGCTACTGGTGCAGAGATGAATACTTACCAAGGAGGCTATATAACCTGTAACATCTAAATTTTTTGCTATACAGGTCTTAACATATGTTTGACAACTCGAACTAGACTGTTGCCTCCAAGCCCGTTGAGTTCTGTTGGTGCAGTTTTCTATTCACTATGTCCACACCTACCATTTTTGTCCATTGTTGGGAAAACTGCCTGTTGACTCTCCCTCTTAAACCTCATGACTAAACCTTCCTTAAGTGTCTCTTGGGTCTGTTTAGACTCCATGTAATGGAGCTTGGGGCATTGCAAAACCTTCTGGACAGCACAGTTCAGTGAAGCAATTCTGTTTTTACGAGTTGTTTTGTTCTAATCAGTGCAACAGGAAGATGTGATGAAGTGCTGTAGTATATTATTGATGGGACAATCACAGATAGGCTCACAAAAGGACATAGGATCATTAATTCTGTTTCTCTTTCCAGCCACAGTACCATTTCTATCACACATTATTCTCACACTGTATTTCCTTGTTTTGAAATGGTATTTAAGGCAGGAAAATACAAGGAAATTCTATTTTAAAAATAAATTATGTTTTAGTAAGATTCTATTTTATTATTATCTTTGGCATGCTTTGATGTTTATTATTTTAAAAAATGAAATTAAAGCAGAATTCTGAATAAGTCTCCAATACACATATCTTCCCATAGGTATTTTGAATTCAACAAGGAGGGAAGCAATTATAGCATCATCAATGTTATATTGATTTGTTGTTGGTGTTGTTGTTGTTAGGTGCCATTGAGTTGGTGTCTGACTCATAGTAACCCTACCTACAACAGGCAAAACACTATTGTCAGTGCTTCTCTGCTATTCATAGGGTTTTCAATGGCTGATTTTTTTGGGGGGCGGGGTCAACCGTGGGTGACTGGGTCCTTTTCTCAAGCCTACAGTACCTGGTGTTCCCAGGTGTCTCCCATCCAAGTGCTAACCAGGCCCAAGCCTGCTTAGCTTCCAAGATCTGACAGGACCAGACACCACAGTGGTATGAATGCAGGCATATCAATTTGGTACATTTTAAAAATCATATCTACAGCTGTAGAACTTTCACTGAAAATGAGTGAAAATAAACAATTTGCAGGTCCCTAACAGTGGCTTCACATTGATGGACTGTACTCTGGATGCTTTGCCAACTCACTACAGTCTGCCCTATTGTTCTTTGAGGCAAAAGATATCAGTCTGCTAATCCTAATTGGGCTAGTTAGTGCAGGGAAGGCTGTTGCTGATTAAGACAACTCCCTGAGGGTTTTGAGCCAAGCAACAAACTGTGCAACCAAAGTCTGGTGCTTATGGCCAGGAGGTCTTGGGGACCTGGATGTTTCTAGAATGAGCAGCAGAAAGACCTGAAAATTCTTTAGTAAAGACTCTGCTTCTGTGACTTTCTTATAAATAATAGTTTCTGTGGCACAGATTATAGGAACAACAATGATCTCATTTGAATTTAGCAAACTCTCTAGTCTCTGCAAATTGAGGAAACAGGAGAAGTGTATGATTCATTAAAAAGGATTTGTATTCCACTGTCATTGTTACCAAAGAAGGAAGGAACCACATTTTATTTCTAGTTGGATACAGAAATCTCTATGGAAAACCTGAGGCTAAGAAGCAGCACCTGTTATATATAGGTGATTTTTTTGAGCCCCTAGTAGATTCAAATTGCCGGCTTGTTCTTCTGATTACTTAAACTGTTTCTCATACACCTGTCATAACACATGACAACATATTTAAAAGGATGTTTGATAACCAATGTGAAAAGCTATTTAGTTCCCAGTCTAGTTTTTCCAAATGGTAGTACATTGATCAACCAGGCACTTTAATGAATCTGCCATCTTGCATCAGCAGTTATTCTCTAAATCAGATCATATTCCATATAAAAGCCTTATTGTTATTCAGAATGTTTCCCAGCTACAGCTGTAAGATTCAATTAAATCAATGTGTTTCTATGAGGAGCAGCTTGTTGGGGAAAGGCAATGGGAAAATGGACAAGATAACAATAAAAAGAAAAGGCAGGGTTTCATTTTATTATTGTTTATTCTCATATCCTTGTAATGTCTCTTTTCAAAGACTGTTCCTTTGGAGTCTCAAGTGTTACTATGCCCATAGGATGTGCATAATCTCACTCTTTGAAAATGGTAAGAATTATATCTTATACACGTTAGGGAGTTGTGTGGCCTGGAATAATTGGTTAAATAAGCAAGCTTCCCTCTTTCATCCAATGACACTAGTATAGAATGGAGTTATATCATCTCTATCCTTGTCTCTGCATTTAATTATGGAATTTAAGTGGCATTCGAATCCTGCCAGAATTACAGCTAAATTAGGCAGTATTATAGAGTTTATTTGTAAAACAGACTAATCTGCATTAGATTTCAAGTTCTCCTATTTACTCTAAGAATAAACTAAGCCAAGTCACTTAGCTATTTTGTGAAATGAGTCACTACTTCATTGTTTATTTCACAATGCTGTTATGCCTTTTATTCTTTTTTTTTTTTTTTTTTTTTTTTGCATTCTCAGGAGCTAGACCAGGGCCTAGAACAAAGTAGACACTCTGGAAATTTCTGTGGAATGAATGAAAGTATTGTGAAACTCTGTAAAATTCCATGCTCCATTACAATATCTTGTTATTATTATTATTATTATTATTACTACTACTACCATTATGTATTTTAAGCCAATGTATGTCATTAATTGCATTTTTAGCCCATGTTCTTCATCCTGCCCCATTTCTTTATCTTTTGCTATGTGATTATGAATTCTTCCAACCAGTAGCAGGGTATATTCCTATTCTTTTGACTTGACTTTCAACTTTCAAACCAATGAAAAATGGGAGAAAATGATGGTTTCCCAGGTAAGCCTAGGATCTAAGAAGAATTGCATATTTCAGCTTCCTTTCTTGCTCTCTGCACCAACATGGCAATACTAATTAGAATGGTCAGAAAAGCCCTAATTGAAATGTTTGTTGTTTTCTGAAGTTAGTAAGGGTAGGTCAGAAGGACCTTCTGTGAGGAAAGAATGCTCTCCCGTCGCAAACATAACAAGGAAAAGAATCTGATCTCCATCTGACCACTGACGAAGCAACAGCTGTCTCCTCGTGGCCACCAAGATGACCAACACAGGTGTTTGCCCCTGGAACGCAAAAGCGCCTGAGGCTCTTCCTTTCCCTCGTCTCCTCCAGGGTCCCAAGGGCCACAGGAGTCTGCGCCCCTCACCTGAGTGTCGTGAGTGAATTGTGTTTAGTATCTGTGTGTGCATCGGTGCCGCCCATCTGAACCTCCAGGCCAGACCAGGAGACCCATGTCCCACATAGAGTTGGTGCCCGAACGTGGGGCCCAACATAGTTGGGAAGAGAAGTATGTCAGGCACAGCAAGCCTTAGCTAAGGCATTGATCTAAGGAAGATTGTTGTTGTTGTTAGGTGCCATTGAGTCGTGTCCGACTCATAGTGACCCTTACAGGGTTTTCAATGGCTGATGGTTTCAGGATTGCCTTGGGAGTGGATTGCCATGCCCTTCTCCCATTTTTTGCGGTGCTGGGAATTGAACTTGGGACCTCAGAGACTGCAGAGCGGTGCTCTACCAACTGAGCTAAATCCTGGCCCCTTAAGGAAGATTGTTGTTGTTAGGTGCCATGGAGTCAGTATTTGACTCATAGTGACTCTGTGTACAACAGGTGAAAAACACTATTGTCAGTGCTTCTCTACTGTTCATAGGGTTTTCAATGGCAGATTGATTTTTGGGAGGGGGTTGCCAGGTCTTTCTCCCAAGCCTACAGTATGTGGTGTTCCCTGGAGGTCTCCCATCCAAGTACTAACCAGGCCCGACCCGGCTTAGCTTCTGAGATCTGATGGGATCCGATGCCACAGGGCTACAGCTGCAGGCTAAGGAAAATTAGAGACAAGATAAAACATTGCTAAACTGGAATTGCAGTTTTGAGCCTTCAAGTCAAGCCAAAACTGAATTAGCTGAACCCTTATTAAAATGAAAACATCACAAGCAAAACAAATGTTTACTATTGTATGCCCCTAAGATTTTGTACTTATTTGTTAGTGCAATAACTAACAGGACAGTAAGAACACTTTCTGACCGCATATGGTGTATTGACACATTCTTAGGGAAGAGAAAGGAAAAAGGAAAAACATGACATTAATATGGTCTAACTCTAAACATGTTTAAAAGTTATTGCATCTCTACCAGTAATCTTGGACTGGGATTTAGCGCAGTTGGTAGAGCGCTGCTCTGCAGTCTCTGAGGTCCTGAGTTTGATTCCCAGTGCCGCAAAATGGGAGAAGGATGGGGTAACCCTCTCCCAAGGCAATCCCGAAATAGTCAGCCATTGAAAACCCTATGAGGGTTGCAATGAGTTGGACACGACATGGCCCCTAACAACAACAACAACAACAACAACAACAACAACAACAACAACAACTAGTAATCTTCTAGAAATAATGAAAAAAATTTATCAAAGCTGTGGAGTATAAAACCAACATACAAAATCATTTGTGTTCCTATCTACTAACAGCAAAGCATCCTAAAAAGAAGCTAAGTAAACAATCTTATTTATAATAACTGCAAAACAAATAAAATTCTCAGAAATAAATTTGGCCAAAGATCTGTACACTGAAAACTATAAAATATTGATGAGAGAAATTGAAGAAGGCAGAAATAAATGGAAAGATATTTCATGCTCATAGATTAGAATTGGTATTATAAACATGACCATGAAACCTAAAGTTATTTACAAAAATTCAATAAAATCTTTATCAAAGTACTCAATGCACTCTTTAAAGAAATATGAAAAACAATCCTAAAGTTAATATAGAAGCGCAAAAGACCCAAAAGAGCCAAAGCAGTCTTGAAAAAGAACAAAACACGCCTGTAATCCCAGCAGCTCGGGAGGCGGAGGCAGGAGGGTAGCAAGTTCGAGACCAGAGGCAGTCTGCGTAATTTAGGGAGACCCTGTCTCAAAAAGTAAAAAATAAAATGGGCTGGGGGTGCTGCTCAGTGGTTCAGCACTTGCAAAGCATGCAAGCCCAAGGCCCTAGGTTCAACCTCCAGGACAAAAAAAAAAAAAAAGAAGAAAACTGTAGGCATTATACTTCTTAATTTCAAATTATAATACAAAGCCATAGTAATTTCAACACTAGGGCACTGTCATAAAAACAGATTCAAAGATCAATGGAACAAAACAGAAAGCCCAGAAGTAAAACCCACATGCATATGGTCAACTCATCTTCAATAGATGCATCAAACTGCACAAACAGGAAAGGCTGCAAGGCTGCACAAACAGGAAAGAGTAGATTCTTCCATAAATGAGAAAATTGAATATCCACAGACAAAGAATGAAATTGGATGTACTTATTACAGTATTCACAAAAGTAAACCTAAAATAGATAAAAATAAAACTTGAATGTAAGATATAAAGCTACAAAATTCTTAGGGGGAAATACTGGGGAAAAACTCCTTGACCTTCGTCTTGACAGTGATTTCATGGATATTACCTTCAAAACATATCTACGCTGCCAGAGCAGAAATAAATAAGTAATACTAAAACAAATTTAAAAGTATCTACTCAGCAAAGGAAACAATCAACAAAATGAAGAGACAATCTGCTGAATGAGAGTAAATATTTACAAATCATGTATCTGATAAGGAGCTAATATCAAAATATATAAGGAACTC
This sequence comes from Pedetes capensis, assembly GCA_007922755.1. NCBI lineage: Eukaryota > Metazoa > Chordata > Mammalia > Rodentia > Pedetidae > Pedetes > Pedetes capensis. The sequence goes on from VMDO01006826.1 coordinate 22,400, forward strand.
CAACAAATCAGTAGCAACAAAACAGTCTAACAATGAGTTAAGGACCTGAATAGACATTATGTCAAAGAAGACATATAAATAGTCAGAAGGTAAGTGGAAAAGTATCCAATATCACTAGTCATTAGGGAAATACAAATCAAACCACAATGAGATACTACCTCACAGCTCTCAGGTTTGTTACTATAAAAATTAGGTGTTTTGAGGATGTTTAGAAAAGGGAATCCTTATGTTTGATTGGTGGGAATATTAATTGATTCATACATTATGAAAAATAGTACGGATTTTCCTCAACAAAAGTAAAATGAAGCTACTAAATAATCTGTCAATTCCATGTCTGGTTATATATCCAAAGGAAATGAAGTCAGTAGCTCAAGGAGATATCTGCACTCCTAAGTGGATTGCAGTATTATTCACAATAGTCATATAGAAAAGCAATGTAAGTACTTATTGGTGAATGAATGAAGGAAATGTTCCAGATAGATCCACAAAATAGAATATTATTCAGCCTTGAAAAAAGAAATCCTGTCTTTTGTGACAACATGGATGAACCTGAGGGAAATAATACTAAATGAAATAAGCCAAACATAGAAAGACAAATACTATAAGATGTCTTATATGTGGAATCTAAAATAGCCAAACTCAAAGGAATAGAGTAGGGTGTTGGTTACCAGGGGCTGGTGAAAATGAGGAGATATTGGTTAAAGGATAAACTTCTGTAGAACTACTGTATAGCATAGTGGCTATAATTAATAGTAATCTGCTATATACTTAATTTTTTTCTGAGCAAGGAGATCTTACCCACCATCTGCAAAAAAAGAAGAGTAACTATGTAAGCCAGTAGTTATGAGAATTAGCTTGATTGTGGTAATCACTTCCCAATTTATTCATATATGATGTCATCACAGGGTATAACTTAATACAATTTTTATTTGAAAATCATGTCTCCCTAAAGCAGGAGAAACTAAATTCTATTGTGGATACAGATATGTACATGTCACTACAATAGTGCTATTATTGTTAGGTGCCATCGAGTAGGGTCTGACTCATAGTAACCCTATGTACAACAGAACAAAACACTCCCTGACACTGTGCCAGGTCTGGCACAATGTCAGTGCTTCTCCACTATGCATATTCAATGGCTAATTGTTTCAGGATTGCTTTGGGAATGAATTGCCATGACCTTCTCCTATTTTTGTGGTTCTGGGGATCAAACCAAGGGCCTCAAGAGAGTGCCAAGCAGCACTCTAAGATGGCAAAGTGATAGCAATGTGGAAGTCAGGGACAATTTGTTCAATCATTCATTCATTTAATAAATACATAATGCTTAAGCTTATTGTGTGCTGTGTACTGAAGATATAGTAGTTTTCCAAACAGATTCAGTAGGTACTGTTGTGGAGATTATTTATCTTCTGGTAAATGCAAAGAATAGGGTTAATCATGGAAAAGAAGGATAAACTTATTTTCCCATTGGTAAAGACAGAAAAATTAATTCTCAAGCAGAATAAACAATTTATGTCCAACAGTGCAAAAATTGGAGTGAGTTTTCAGACAAAGGAGGAGGTGAAAATCTTCGCTGGATTGCACAGTAGAAGGTTCAGGTTTTCAGAGCTCATTAATGCTTAGTTTTCCTTTGTATCACAGATAGCAGGAATCTGAATGTCCAGATATGCCCTACGATATTCACCAAGTCTCATTTAGACCTCTAAATCTCATTTTCTTCTGAACTTTATTGTCATCATCTCTTTCATTTTTCTGCTATTTCAATTCTCTTTCTGAATTCCCACAATTAAATTCTAAGTTTGTTTCATTTGCTCATTTAGTTGTTCCTTCAACATATACATTTTTGGTACTTACTGTGTACCAATCACTGGAGATACACAACGAGCTACACAGAAGTCCCTGCTCTCAAGGATCTTATGTAAAATACAGTACCATAGAAAAAAAAAATATCAATGAGTAAATTATATCATACATAAGAGGGTGGTAAGTATTACAGGGAAAAATAAAGCAACACATAGGAACTGGGATTTTTAATGGAATAGAATATTGAATAGAATGATCAGGAAAGCCCTAATTAAATCTCTGATTATTTTCTGATGTTAATAAAAGGGCAGGTTGTGAAGATATTTGAGAGGGAAGCATGCTGGGCACAATAAGTATGAAGGTGAGGCCAGAACATTTCTAATTCATGAAGGAAGAGTTGAGATATCAGAATGGCATGAGTGAGGAAGAAACAATTTATAACGTCAGAATTAATGGAAGCTGAGGGATTTGGAATTTTACACTGAGTTAGAAGGGAAATTGCTGGGGGATTTTAGAAAGAGGAGTTCATGATCTGACATTTTAACAGGATTCCATGTTGATAATAGACTGAAGAGGTGAAGTACAGATTTGAGGCTTATATAATTAAGGTGGCAAATGAAGGTGAACAGGACCAAGGTAGCAATAGCCAAGCAGCTGAGAAATAGTAAATGCTGGGTAAATTTTGAAGGTAGAGTCAATAGATGTGATCATAGATTGAATGCATGCTGTGAGAAGATCAGAATCAAGAGCACTTTCACGTGTCCAGACTGAAATAGCTGGAAATATGGAATTGCCAATTGCTGAAATAGAGAAGATGTGGAATGAGCACCTCTCACAGAGAATATCAGAAACCTAACTTTAAACATATGTTGGAGATACTTATGTCCAACTGGAAGCATAAAATCATTACTCAAATTTATTAGTCTAGAGTTCAGGGAAGAGATCTGTGTTAGGGACATAAATTTGAAAGTTGTTGACATATTGGTAGAATTTAAGGCCATGAGACTGGATGAGATCACTAAATATGTAACTGAGGTAGAAACAGGGAAAATGTCTTTAAAAAATAGCTTTGGAAAGTCCACATTTTAAAGGTCAGAGAGATTAGAAGTAATCAAAAGCAAAAACACAAAAAACAAAAAACAAACAAATAACAACAACAACAACAACAACAACAAAAAAAGGAAGACTAAGAAGAATCTACCTGTGAGGTACCAGGAAAAACTAGTGAAGTGTGGTGTATTCTGAAAGTGAACAATTAGGCAATGATCATTTGTGTCAAATGCAACTGATAGCTTAAAGTGAAAAGGGACAATAGCATCAAGGGGAGGTTTTGCTTTTATAGTAAGGTAACAGCACATTTGCAAGTTGATGGAAAATATTCAGCAGGAAAGAAAAACAGGATGGAGGAAAGGCAAATTTAATGGCTTGGGTCATGTCTTTGAGCAGCCAAGAGAGGACACCACCTTGAGAGGTGGTACTCATGCCTGTATTTCCATGGCTTAGCACAAGTCTGTTTGGAATTCTTTTGCCTTATTGACAGACTAATTTCCACATTTAAAAAAAAAAATTGGAGCCTGGTGTGGTGGCACACACCTGTAATCCCAGAGGCTCGGGAGACGGAGGCAGGAGGATCACAAGTTCCAGACCAGAGGCAGTCTGTGTAACTTAGCGAGACCCTGTCTCAAAAAGTAAAAAAATGGGCTGAGGGTGTAGCTCAGTGGTCCAGCACTTGCAGAGCATGCAAGTGCGAGGCCCTGGGTTTAATTCCCAGTACCCTGAAAAAAAAAATAGATGAAAAAACTTAAATTAAAAAAAAAAAAAAACTCTTGGGCAAATAATTCCCTATGCATACAATTTTACTAAAGAGCCTATTTACTAGATATGTGAACAAATAATTTATTCTGCTTCCTTGAAATACAGAGGTTAAAAACATCATTGTGTTTTCTCAGCCTCAGGGCACAAATCCCCCTATGAAACATAATGTGATTTTTTTATGAAAGTGATGCATTTCTTTAGCTAGTTATTCATGATACTATAAATGTCCACAGCTAATTATCATTATATTGAGGATTGCTATACAAGTAGATGAATATTAGTTACTAATTAGTATGCATCTGGATTTCAGTGTTCATGTGGACCTGTCTACAAAAGGACAAAACAAAAATCCACACTAGAAATGGAAGTACTCTTTAATGACCTATTTTCATCCAACTGTAGCCTCAATCTGATCCCCTTCTCACTTACAGATTTCTTTTTCATTTTGCTCTTATCCAATTGATCACATTGAAATGAAAAGGCAGAATGATACTGCTTCTTAAAATAGCAATATTTTGGGCTGGGCGTTGTAGTTCATACCTGTAATTCCAGCAACTCATGAGGTGAAGGTAGGAGGATCACAAGTTCCAGGCCAGAAGCAGCCTGTGCAATTTAGCGAGACCCTGTCTCAAGATTAAAAATAAAAATGGAGCTGGAGATGCATCTCAGTAGTACAGACCCTGGTTCATCACCCTCATGACTGCTAAATTAATTAATTAATTAGTTAATTAATTAATTAATTTAAAAAAGCAATAGCTGCCTAGGTAAATAATCACTACTAAATATTTTCTTCTATGGTTGTTTTGGCATACAGGAAAATGTGATTTTCCTTTCAATGTCTCCATATCACTCAAATCCTTCAGGCCCACTCTAATGGGATCTATAAAAACCTTTCAAAAGAAAAGGTACTACTAAGAATCTCTACAGGTCTAGAGTACTTTATAGCTTTTAAAGTGTTTCTAAGTAATGTTCTCTCAGTTGATTGGATCCTCATAGGCCTCCTGGGTCTCAGGAACCAAAGAGGGTCCAAGAGCAGCTGTTAGGGTAGCAGCCAAATATTTATCAAGAATGCCTGCTAGGGAATTATGCCTGGGGAAGTGGTATTGAAAATATAGGTTGTGGGATACTTATTGCAGTTTGCTGAAGCAGCAGCTGCACCAGAGGAATTTGGGATGAGTTTTGAGATACCACAGCCAGGGGAGCTTCTGTAAAGGGGTAACCAGAGCTGGGCCTAGGGAGGTGTAGGTTGTGAAGAAAGTAGCTCAAGTCTAGTCTTGGTACCTAGATTTTTATAAGTGAAAGAGTCCTAGAGTTGGTCTTAGAAGTTGTTGCTGATAGGTTTAATAGGAAATGGGTTCTTTCTTTTATAGGAGACTCAAAGGCACTAATTTAAGTGTACACATGTGGTTACTGAGATGTAGCTTAAAGGAAACACTGTTTTGTCTCCTGCAATCTCCTCTCCACTCTTTTGTGGGTTGGAGTTACTGATTCACTCCACTGAATAGAATCTGGCAGAAATGATGGGGTGCCGCTTTCAAGATTAGGTTATAGAAAGACTTAGCCATTTGTGTCTTTCTCTAACTCTCTTTGGATCACTTATCCTGGGGTACACAAGCCGTCAAGAAAGCCCTGTAGAGTGGCCACATGAGTGAGATTGAAATGGACTATCTGAGGCCACCCAGTTTCCACATGAGCATCCTTAGAGTTGGATCTTCTGAATCTTGCCAACTACTTTGCAGTTGTTTAAGTGGATTCTCCAGCTCTAGTCAAACCGCAAGATGCCTGCATTTCTGACCAATAACTTAACTGAACACACATTCATGAGCCAGACTACCCAACTAAGGCACACTAGGATTTCTTACCCACTGAAAACATAAGACAATAAATATGTTGCTGGAAACCACTAAGCTTTGAAACCATAACACAGTAATAGATAACCTATACAATAGCTATATGAACTTAAGCCTTAACTATATTGAATAGTTTTTGCAATTATAATTCTATTTCTTTACTAAAAAACATTTTCGTAGTTGGGTAAGACTGTTTTGCATTGGCCATTATATGCATGGATAAATTCCCTATTTACATGGTGTACGGTATATAATTATCTTGATTTTTCTCTTTAGGTGAAGAAATTTTGGCCTGTTAAATCCTGTTCTCTCATGAAAAGTAATTGATGGGAAATGAACTCTCAGAAATAAAAGCAGCAGATGAAGGAAACAACCTACTGTTGATATGTTCTGAATCTTTCATCCATTATCCATGACAAGGATACTGACAATTAGCTCTTAGTAATGACTGTAATTATACAAATGTATTTTGACATATGTATACTTCTATCCATTTATAATATTCAGATCATCTCAAACTTCTAAAACAGAATTACCTTATACTCTCTTTTATTCTACCACGTAATTAATCAAAACTTTTCTATAAGCAGTGACATTTACAACAATGTTGTTGTGGTTAGGTGCTGTCAAGTCAGGTCTGTCTCAGCGTGACTCTATGTACAACAGAATGAAGCACTTTCCTACACTGTGCTATGCCTGGCACTATTGTCAGTGCTTTCCTGCTATTCATAGGGTTTTCAATGGTGGATTGTTTTCAGAGTGGATTGCTAGGTCCTTCTCCCTAATTTATAACAATAGCATCTATATAAGAGTTATAGATCCTATTTCCTGGTATGACCAAAGAAATTAATAATTATCTTAGAAATTTAAAATCAATAGGTAAAAGAAAATTCAGAAATGATATGATACATTTATAGATATTTCTCTTCAATTGATCACTTATCTGATTTAGATAATTCTATGAACTCTGCCTGAATACTAGTAGGTTCCCAACAATTACCTCAGAAATACTGATTAAATTGGCTTGAACTATGAGCAATCTTTACAGAATTACAAATATTTGTCCCTTAGCTTTTTATGTTACCATAATGCTCTCACTTATGCATTCCCTTGTGCTCATAGATCTTTGGAAATTATCCTTGACACTTGATTTATGAAATAGGGAACAAAGACTTCATAAAGTATATTGTAATAGCATACATGTGAACACACTCAATTTTGCATTTGATAACTGCAATTTGTCTCTTGCCATAAAATAATACAGAGAAGTACTTGCTTCTAATAAAGAATATGGGAAATGTATTTCTTAAAATTAAACTGCTAATTGTGTAAGCTACTAGAACTCTGAATGGCAGCAATTTATTTTCTGTAGTCTAATGGCAAAAATGTAGCAATTTCTAAAAATCACATCAGTATTTTGAGCAATCAGCTAGAACAAGAATATATAAACTTGTCTTTGATTAACTGGTAAAGACGGTAAAGATGAAAAAGTTTTGAAATTTAGTTGATGAAAACTATTCAGAAATAATACAAAATCTAATCTAATTATATAAGTCTTCAGAAGACTGAAGCTGGTAAATCTTTTATCAAATATCTACATAGAAAATGTAGGGAAGAATTGGGAGGAAACTGGCAAAAACTCCCAAACTGGGAAAATGGCGTTTGGATATCTGGTTTGTAAGTTAGAAATCTAGGGAAAATGAAAGTAACTTGGTTGCATGTTTGTACAAAACCCTTCCTGATTGGACAATTGGACTGAAAGCTGATTGGCTCAGGCCATTCCATGGGCGAGCTACATAAAGAGCTGCGCTGAGGCAGCTCGACCCTTTTTTGGCACGGCCTTTCTGCGCTTTCTCGCCTGTTCCTGCCCGGACCACCTATGAGGAAGTGCCTCTCCCGCTGCTCTCCCCTGGACCTTTGGTGAGGAAATAATGCTCTCCTGTTGCAATCCTCAACAAGGAAAGGAACCTGCTCTCCGTCTGATCACCGAGGAAGCGGCAGCTGTCTCCTCCTGACCACCGAGATGACCAACACAGGTGTTTGTCCCTGGAAGGCAAAAGCGCCTGAGGCTTTTCCTTTCTCCCGTCTCCGCTGGGGTCCTGAGGGCTGTGGGAGTCTGCGCCCCTCACCTGAGGGTCCCGAGTGAATTGTGTTTAGTATCTGTGTGCGTGGTGGCGCAGCCCGTCCAAACCTTCAGGCCGGACCGGGAGGCGCATGCCCCACAGAAAAAAATCATAATTTTAGTTAAGTTATATAGTCTACTCATTTCAAAAGAGTAGATTGAGTCCCAAACATAGTTTCAAAAGATGGTTCATATTGGAATGATGCTTTATAGTTACTTACCATGCAATATCATTTTAGAATTTTAGATATTAGTCACTTCATCAAATTACTTGAACTAGATCAATTGATTTACATCTTTTCATGTGACTCTAGGTTGGAAGAAAGTGATCATACATGTATACACATGTATATACACACTTACTCCCCAGATGCACACCACACCCATACACAAGGTGGGAGCAGATGCGTCAAATCTCAACACAAATTGCTTTGGAGTCCAAGACCCAGCAGCAGGAACCTGCTGGTGACTGTGCCATATTGGGAAAGTTCAGATCCTGCTGGATGAACTCTGTGTTACTGAGGTCACACCACCACAATTAAAGAACTACTCTTTCTATTTACGAAATGTTAACAACTGTAAGGCTTTTATTTCTTTGGAACAAATTCTTATTTCCTTGGATAGAGAGGAAAGAAAAAATGGTTGATGTGCTTTAGACTTCCAGGATTCTGTGAAACACTTTCTCTCAATAACTGTCCTTATAAAATTAATATGACCTACATGCTTACTTTTTATTTTTGTTGTTTGTGATTAGGTCCTGTTGAATAGAGTCAGACTCACAACAACCCTATGTACAACAGAATGAAACATCCCTGACACTCTGCCATGTCCAGCACTATGTCAGTGCTTTTCTACTATTCATAGGGTTTTCAGTGGCAGATTGCTTCTGGATTGTTTTGGGCATGGGGTGCCAGTTCCTTCTCCCATTTATGCTATTCTAGGGATCAAACTGAGGCCCTCAGAGAGCTCAGAGCAGCACTCTATCAACTGAGATAAACCCCAGCCCCATTTTTATTATTATTTTACATTAATTGTACAATAATGGGTTTCATTGTTACATTTCCATAAAGATATGTGTTTCAACTTATTTACTCCTGTATTACCCACACTCATCTGCTCACCTTCCTTTTCTCCCCCAATAGTACCTCTTCTACTACATGTTTTTACTTTTTAAAGATTCCACATGACAGAAAACATGTGATACTTGTCTTTCTGAGTTTGTCTTATTTTGCTTAACATGATGATCTCCTGTTCCATTCATTTTCCCACAAACATGATTTTGTTCTTAATGACCGAATAATACCCCAATGCATATACATCACATTTTCTTTATGAATTCGTCTACTGAGAGGCACCTAGGCTCATACTATGACTTGGATATTGTGAATAGTGCCACAATAAACATGGATGTGCAAGTGTCTCTATTATATGGTGACTGATACCTTCAATTGTATATCAAGAATATACCCAGGAATAGTATAGAAGGATCATATGATAATTCTACTTTTAGTGTTTATGGGAACTTCCACAATGATTTCCATACTACCTGCAATAATTACATTTCCAGTAACAGTTTATAAGGGTTCCTTTTTCCCTACATCCTTATCAGTGTTTGGTTTTTGTTTTCTTGATGGTACTCATTTGACTGAGGTCTAGGTGATTTAATGGGTGCTAGATTACAATGTACTTTACTTCTCTATTTTTTATTTAACAATGTTTGAAATCTGTGTCTAATATCATAGCACCACCTAACAATTCTTTGCTGATGTTTCTAAGCTGTGTATTGCTAGCAATTATTTTGAACTGTATCCTAATAAAAGGCCCCCATTACCAAACACTTGCTAGAATCATCCATCTGGAAATATCATAAGAGGAAGCAATTTAAAGAGGATATTTTCTCAATCAGTCAGTGGCAAAATAGTTGTCTTCAAATTTTTTGAATCTATATTTTCCTCTTCAACCTAATAGACAATCCCTATAAATGCCTGTGTTATTGCTTACCATCTCCCAAGCAGCCTCCTTTCCTTCATTATTATTCCCTTCTGCTTATCCTCCATATTACAAGATAGGGTTGGTCATTTATCTTCAATGTAGATCAGAAAATGTCTCTTCCCTACTTATGATCATTGTTTTTCTAAAATAAAGCAAAGAATGGCAAGAAGATTCTGTTATGATCTTGTCCTTCTGGCCCTCATTCACATCTTGCCACATAGGCCAGTTACTATTTCTTGCATGCAAAATGTGGTCTTACAGAGTCCTGAATTTATACACAATACTCTCGTTCCTTTAGGAAAAATAGAGTCTTGAGGATTCAGCCATTATCTTGGCCCTCCTCAGTCCTGGTGGCAAGCACAACTTACATGCTCTTAATTCAACTTCCGTTACATAGTAAACATACCAAAACTAGTGATTTGTTTCTGCTGGTCTATACAGGTCTTTATTTGTTATTGAGAAGAGTTGTTTTATGAGGTCTTAAGGTAGTTTTGCATTTTACTTAGCCCATTCTCTGTATTCAACTTAAGAAAAATAAATAATGGGAGAAATTTATTACTGCATAAAATTGAACAATGTTAAGGAACAATGTTTAAACACCAGTAAGTCTTGCACATAGAGTCTTTCTCACTCTCACTTTTCTCCTGTTCTTCATCTCAGTATATTTATTCTCTCTATTTAAGTTTATGCACATTGTCAGGAATGTGGAAACCTGGTTTTACCATATGAGACTGACATAGTATCAGCATACAAGATCCCCATACCGAGGGAAGTCTAATTGGAGAAATTCTTGGAAAAGGTGCCAATTGGTTTTCGTATGCCACATGCTAACCTCTGGACTTTTTGCTGTGTTCAGGAATATTGGGCACTGAGTTTGATGGTGCCTGACACATTTCCTCCCAAAGATGTGATTTAAGAGTTAGGACATCTTCTGTGCCTGTTTCCAGACAGAAAACACTGGCCATCCAGGGTTACTCATCAACCTATCATGTAACCTCCCTAGAGCAAGAGTATTGGACTCTGTTATTAGAAAACGGAACAAGTGGGAAGAATGCTGGGTCAACAAAAACAAGAGCAGAAACGGCCTTCTCATTTTTCCTTCTAAATCACCTTGTAGTTAACTGTTGGAACAATAGTCAAAATTACAAATGTTATTCAGCCACATGTACCTGACAATCCCTCCATGTAACCTATTGCAAAACATTCACCTCCCTAGGAAGTAGAGAATCCTCATCTGGTACAGATTGGCCTGAAGGAAATTATGATTACTATTAACATTTTTTTTCTCCTGAAGCTTCCATTTGATAGGTCTAAATAAGGTGGGAAAAGTATTAGTTATTGAAGAAAGAGAATCCTGTATTTCCAAAGAGAGTACTGTTTCTAACAGGCACCTAATCACATAACTGAGGTCAGGGAAATGCCACAAGAAACCCTATTTCTTTTAACTCAGTGAATCTTTGAGTATTGGATTTTTGGATGGAAGAAAGAGTTCATCATACATTGACGTTCTTTCTGTCTTCTATCAAACTACTGTTTATATCTGTTATTTTGTGTGAGGTCTTATCTATTTAACCTCTTAAAGGTGAGGACTCATCAACATGATTGACACTGTTTTGGGAATTTAAGGTGAGAACTACTTCTTTTATTACAAATCTGTCTTCAAAGAAACCAATGATGCTGTTATATGTGTGTCTAAGGGCCAGGAAACAATAAGGATTTCCAAAAGTGAAAAACAATCTTCCACCAGGAATACCACTTATAAATAGAACAATTGTATGAAGAATCAATTAGAACTGCACAAAGACGATTTGTAGAAAGGAAGCAGTGTGTAAAGACTTTATCTGAAGACCTGAAAAATTTAAATGTGTAATTATTAATTGTCCAGTATTTCTCAAAAAGATCATTGTAGCTGCCTAAGGGAAAAGAAATATTAAAATGCAGATGAGTTCCCAATTATAGGTAACAGAGTTGTAGTTTTTCTGTATTTAAAAGCTTTAGAATATCTTTTTATTAGCGTACAGATTTAGAAGAGTACCAATGACTTGTTAAGAGTTAAGAGTTGAGTCCTCGGAGTAAGACATATTGTCTTTAACTCTAACCTCAACATAAAACTCTCTGTGTTTTGCCAATCAGAGTCAAAGCACCTGTTGCCCGTGATGCTGCCTTCTGGCTATAACACAATATGCTTCTACAGTCACTCGATCCTTAGGTTTGATCGTTAGAGTCGCTTGAAGAACTGGTGAACTACAGCAAACAAAATTGGCAATTCCCATGTCAGGTAGAACCTGCTTCCCATATTATTTGAAGACAAGCTTCAGCTTCTTTCATTGTTCATTGTTTTTCCTTTGTTAAAATTAATTAACTACTTTCTCTTATTGACAAGTAATAATTTTTTATATTCATCAGATACAATGTGATATTTTGATGTATTTATGCATTGTAGAATAATTATACCATGTTATATTAATTAACATATGCCTCACCTCACATCCTTCCTAGGTTTTTATGGTGAAAATGTTTAGTGTTTTTCTCCATTCTACCATGCAGTCAGTTCTCAATAGCTTGGATTCAACCTAGAAAGTGGTCTCAGAATTAATGAATCAGATATCTAAGAATATCTTAGGACCACAGTGGAATTCTCACTGTCCCCATAGTTGAGATGAAGCAAAAAGGCTGTCCCATCACTCATGTTTTTAGATGGGAACATTGTACTTTGAGCCACATTTCACTCATTGCTTCCAAAGGGAAGAAGAGTGATTTTTCTAAAAGGTAAAAATACTTTAATCATGAGGCTCAAATCCCCCTTCCCTTTCTTCTCTCTCTGAGTAAGAGACTAGTTTGCTTTCTCCAAAATATATTAATACTATTGGAACAGGCTCTGCCTATGTGAGGAATCTTAGATTTTTGGGGGTTTGGGGTGTGGAGATACATAAAACACATTCCCCACTTTTTGTGGTTTAATGTAACACTGAAGGTCAGGAAAATGTTGATAATAATTTAAAAATTTTACATTTTCTGCTGAACACTTAAATCTTATAAATAGTTCATAATCCAGACACAGAACAAACAGGATTTTATTTAGTAGAACTTCTAAAATTCAAAAGTTTGGGATACAGGCTGGACACTCAGACAGAGATAGGCAGTAGAATTTGGGGGCCAAATAACTGGTACAACCTAGGGCTTATGGTTTTGCTGCTGTTGTTAAGTGCTGTTCAGTCACATCTGACCCACAGAAATCCTATGTACAACAGATGAAACACTACCAGATAACGTGTCATGCTTGGCACTATTAATAGTGCTTCTCTGCTACTCATAGGGTTTTCAATGGCTGATTGTTTCAGGAGTGGGCTCCTGGGTCCTTTTCCCAAGCCTACAGCACCCAGTATTCCCAGGCAGTCTTGCATCCAAGTATTAACCAGGCCTGACCGTACTTACCTTCTGAGATCTGATTAGATTGGACACCAGAGTGTACGGCTGTTGACAAGATCATGATTGAGCAATTTTAACTGTAATAATTTACAGTGGCTCTGTTGTCCCATATGGTTGGTTTTTACCATAACGAAAATGATTTCCAGCTTATCCTACCTGGACAGATGTGTAGAACTGAGATTTTACTACTATATGCCATTTAACACATGCTATCTGTGGAATTTTGAACTTGGCAGGACTCTGTAGCTTTTGACAGTGCTGATCATAGAATGAAGGCTGCTTGTAACTGGTGTAGGCCTCAGTGCGTTCCGGCCTCAGGCGTTTGACGCTGAATGTCTAGGAAGTTGTTCTAAATTCCTCTTTTCTTTTATGTGGTTTTTAATTACCTCCAAGACCAAGAGAAGGAACTGTGTTTTTTTCCCACAGGTTCCTAAGAATATTACTGAAGCAGTCAGCCTCAAAAGTGTTCATTGCCCTCAGATCTTACCATCCTTCTGGATTTCAACAGCTGGAAATAAAGGCTTTTACTGATAGAAGGTTGGTAGATTTTGGCAGGGAATAAATAAATAATGGATGCTGTTATTATTAAGAGACTATGTCATCTGCTTGGAATGAAACAGAGAAATAACAATAAAATTGTTGCAAGTGAAAAAGTTCAGAAGACAGCCTGAAAGGTCAGATCTTCATTGAAAATCAAAAAGGAACTAGACTGGTTGGGAAAAATATGCTTCTTCATTACTATTAGAACAGGACCAATGGAAGAATGAAAGCATAAAAAAAGGAGATACATTGGTTAAGATGGAAAAACGAGGTTGCCTTAGGAAAAATGTAGATATTATAGAGAAGAGGTAAGAGAAAGATAAAATTTAAAGTGAGAACTTGAACATCTACATACACAAAATGAAAAAAGAAGTTGTCAAGAAGAAATCGAAAAGAAGTTGTGCTAAATATTCATGTCTATATCAAGATGATTTAGAACTCAGATCTGGAAGTAAAGAGAATTGTGACTTATTGCATAACCTTGCCCATTCAAACCCAAACATTAGTTCAGCTTCCAACTTATTTTTTACTATTGTATTTGTCCTCCTTTTCTCTACAGGAAAATCCCCCACATCAAATATAAGTTTTTTCCCAGTCTGTGTGTAGATAATTCTCCTAATCCAATCTCTTTATTTGTTGATTTATTCAACAGCACTTATTTGGAAAGTAGTAGTTTCCAAGCATGCTGGAATACCAAGTGGAATACAATGGTAAGCAAGATTTAAGCAGCCTCCTGCAACATAGCTTTACTGACTGGATAGAAAGAAAAATACTGCAAACAATTTCCAAAACTGGTTTTTAGTTGAAATATAAACAATAATGAAACAGATATAACATTGCCCAGAAGTTATATAACAAAGGGGCTTACAGAAGTCTTCATTGTCAAGAAAATGTTCTCTGAGGAAATGAGGTTAGGCTTTGCTCTGAAGATGAGTAGGTATTAACTATGAAGATAGAGGTTGTGGATGTTAAAGGAATGATATCACACCAAGCAGAAGGGAAAATCAAGTGAGAACACCTTAAAGCTGGTAGTACTAGGCACAGTCCACCCGAGGAGATGAGCCATTCTCACTGTCATACAGTTGGAACCAAGAGAATCCTTAAGGATGGCTATGTCAGGACTCAAGTGAACAAGAGGAATCTGAGTCATGACAGAGTAAGGTGAAACGATAGAAACTAGTTATGAGACCTTGTTTGTTCTGGACCAAAGGAAGTCAATACATGCAGTGTCTTAAAGCAGGTTACAAGGACTCCTAATGTTAAGTGGAAATAAGGGATCAGGCTGAAAATTTTAACTGGAAGCAGAGCCCATTGATGCTAGGGACAAGTTAAGACTTGTGGTCTTCATTGAGAGTGATGGAAAATCATTGAAGGTTTCTAAGGTGGGGAAGGATAGGGTCATACTTGCAGTTTTAAAAGATCAGTATGGCCACAACATTGATAATAGTGGCCAGAGACAAGAGGGACAAGAGAAAAGGAAATGCAGGTAGTTGCTCTCAGTTGCCATTCCCTGATGAGCCCCCTGCCTTTTCATACCTGCTTCATGACTCACTGTTTCTTTCCTTTGAAATACATTTCCCCTACCAATCCCTTTTTCTATCTGAACTTATCAAAATCTCATAAGTTCCTCATTGTCCAACTGAAATGTTGCCACCTTCATAAACATAACCATCAATTAAGATCACAGATGTTCTGAGATATCACCTTATCCTCCACTAATTAGTTCCTCTTACTTTCTTCTGACCCATTTATTCTTAGAACATGTTTTGGTACCATTTTGTCATACTCTGGACAGTTTGTGTGTATTCTGCTTTAGCTTACATGCATTTCTTTCATCCTTAATATTTCGAGAACATATCTTATCCAACTTTTTTATTTTTTGGTAGTATATAGGATAGTGATTTACACATAGTGGATGGTATGTTTTCTAAATTGTAGCCCTCTATCTCACAGAGATCCCTAATATATGCTTTAGGAGGAGGTTGGGGCACTTATAGAAATCCAGATAGGAAGTTCAACAGAGAACTAGAACTGGTTTCTGCAAAGATTGTCTCATTACTCCCTTACTGAGCTGTCAATATCATCTACTGTACACATTAAAACCTTGTTTCTAGATATTTCTTCAATTAGTGCTTGCCTCTCTGATTAAGAAATAAATGTATGTTTTAAAATGTTTTATTGCCAGAGTTAATAAATGTTGTTTGTATGGATGACAGATGTGATTAATAAAATCCATTAGAGAAAAGAATACAAATAATTGTTTTGTGAAATGGAAAATGCTAATTGCTAGAGAAAATCAACAAGTATTGCTGTGCTTGGATGGGCAGCACCAAACTATGTAATTGCTTAGAGCTCTCACTTTGTGGTTTTATAGAAGTGAAAACCAGTGTTTTCTGGTTAGTCTGTAGTTTTAATTGTACCATATGCCTACTGCTTTTCAATGTAATAATTAAATGGTTCAATTTACAATTCTCCACCTTCCTTAAAAACAACATAACTCTGCTTGGTTAAAAAGAATAAAAATTACAGATTGAAAAGTATCTGTTTTGCATTATACCATCCAGTGATAAGTATGTAGTATCAATTACTACGTGTAAAAGAATCTCACCTCTTTAACCACTTCTCAGAAGTATCTCATTAGGTACCTATGTCTTCTTCTCCAAACTATTTTCTCTGACAATAAACATAGGTTTTAAATTTCCGAGTGAAGTACAACCTCTCTCTAGGTTTGTTGACCTGTTTCCAATCCTGGGGGTGTTTCCCAGGCAACAGAATTTTAGGAGGACTAAACATAGTACATAAAAAACAGATGGAAATTTAGATGTTGATCAAGTGAAGAGTGAAAGTAGAAACCAGAAAAATGGTAGTCTTTACTTAGATGCTTGTAATCTAATGATACTGTAAGGAGAAAGCAGTGAAGACCAATAGTGGTTATGCCAGCCTCTAACAAGCAAGATGGAGGCATACTATGAGGTTATAGATAATATGAAGGGCAGAATAAAACCCCTAGCCCCAAAGATGGCCACATCCTAACTCCTGGAAACTGAATGTGCTGTGTTACATTAAAAAGAAGAATCAAGATTCCTAATCAACTAATTCTAAAATAGGAAGATTATCCTACATCATCTGTTGTTATTGTTAGGTACCATCAAGTCATATCTGGCTCATAGTAACCCTCATTGGGATTTCAATGCTTGATTGTTTCAGTATTGCTATGGGAATGGATTGTCATGTCCTTCTGATCAATTACTACGTGTAAAAAAATTTCACCTCTTAACCACTTTTCAGAAGCACCTCATTAGATATCTATGTCTTCTTCTCTAAACTATTTTCTTTGACACCAAACATAGTGGTGATCTCAATATAACAAGTTTTCTTAAATGTGGAAGAGAGAAGCAGGAGAGTATCAAAGAGAGCTGTGACTAGAAGAAGGCAATCAGAGAGAAAGATAACATTGCTGACTTTAAGTATGGGGGAAAAGATACAAGAGCTGAGGAAGGCTGGCAGCCTCTAGAAGGTAGATGAGGCAAGGACATGGATTCTATCCTAGATCCTCCAGGAAGAAATGCATGTGTGCTGATACCTTAATTTTGGCCTAGTGAGACCCAATTTGAGTTTCTGACTTCCAGAAATCTAAGATAACAAGTTCATGTTGTTTGGACACACTGTGAGACACTGTGGTAATTTATTGCCACAGCATTAGAGAACTAATATATCTAGTATGGCTTGTATTTCTTCATTGTTATAAGGCTTGGAGCCAAAGAGAATCCTTAGCTTTAAGATAAGCAAGAAGATGGATCACTATATCTGTGCAGGGCCAGGTGGGAAGATAGAACTATAGTAACAGGTTCGGGAGGTTCTATGTCAAAGCAGATCAATCCATGCAGTAGTTTGACCTGACACAAAAACATGGGATGGGACTGTTCCTTTGTCATACAGACCTTTATATAGTCAAAATCAACCTATATTTATAATTCTCCCCCTGAATAGAGGGAAGCCACTATTGTTCTGAAGCACCTGGAGGGAAAGCCCTAACACATGTGGATGTGTATCTGAGGTTAAAGGACATTTCTCATGCCTTAACTCTTCCCAGCCATTTCCTTTCTGAATACCACATGCTGTCCTCTGCTGGGGAGCTATTGATATCCTAGCACCTCATCATTTGTACCTTACTTGGGCCTTTGTCTTGAAAATTGAGGCAAGTTGTCCTTGCACAGAGTAGGAAAGCAGAATCTCAATGATAGTCTGAAATAAGGAATGGTAAAATATGTCTGTAAAGAAAGTGGAAACTGGAGTCAGCAGGTTGAAGTATTGAAAACTCTATAATCTCAAATATCCCCAGCTGGGATTCTCTGTATTCTGACTTGGATAAACTAACTTGGTAAGCTGGAGTAAAGTTAGGCTACACATCCCACTTGTAATTTCTCCTACAAGTCCTTCTAAGGGGCCTGGTGTTCTTCATTATATTGGCTATTAAGTATAAAATGGAAATGGAAGCTAAAGTTGGAGGGTTAATTTCATTTGTAAAAATGTCACTCATTGTTATTGACCACCCCTGTCATGAAGATAAAGGTGGTGAGAAATCTAATAGTAGAAAGACTCTTCTACTCTCAAAATAATCAATTTCATTAGCCTATTGTCAGCGGTACATATAGAAGTCCAAGGAAGGAGTGACATGGATCTTGTGTTGTTGTTAGGTGCTATTGAGTCTGGTCCGACCCATAGAGACCCTCATAGGGTTTTCAATGGCTGGTTGTTTCAGGATTGCTTAAGGACTGGATTGCCATGTCATTCTCCCTTTTTTTTTTTTTTTTTGTGGTGCTGGGGATTGAACCCAGATCCTCAGAGAGCAGCATTCTACCAACTGAGCTAAACCCTAGCCCCAGATCTCATGTTAGTAACCAAAAAGGACCTGAGAAAAATAAACTTAAAGGAAGAAAAGTTTATTTTGGCTCATGGCTTCAGAGGTTTCAGTCCATGATTAGGTGGCTTGTTGGTCTTGGACCTGGAGGGAGGCTGAACATCATGGCATGGAACATGTAGTGTAGAAAACCTGTTCATCTTATGACATTCAGGAAGTAAAGAGAGAGGAAGAAGGGCCCAAGGTCCCATATTTCCTTCAAGAGCACTCCTGGAAAGCCCTAACTTCCTTCTACTAGCACTGACCTCCTAAAGTTCCACCATTCCCCAAGATTACCACAGGATGTCAACCAAGCCATTAGTAAATGGGCCTTTGGGAGATAGTGAAGACCTAAATGATAGCAAGTTTGAAAAGCTTAGATTGTTACCATCTTATTAGGATACAAATAACTGTCTGCAGGTGGTAATCTGGGCAATTAGAATTCCAAGAAAGCAAATTTTATATACACATGCACACGTAATTGCATAAGAATGCAGGATGACATTGCATGTAATATTGTCATGAGGATATCCTCACCATGGAACTATGGAAATGGGGAAAAAATCAGGGATTCATAGTATAACAGAATTTTAGATTATCAAGACTTTGTACCAGGTCCAGGCCCATATATTCAACATTAAAACTTTATGTTGAATTTAATATCTTGAACAGAGGAAAGATGGCAGCAAAGATGCTATTTAATAGGAGTTAAAGTGTGTTTTGTTGTTGTTGTTTAGTTCATTGTAGTTTTTTGTGTTTTTGGTTTTTGGTAGGTTTTAATTTGCCAGGCTTATATTTAGAGACCAAAAGAGAGTTGAATCCTTCATTGCCTGTCACGTCTCAAATCATGAGGTTCTCAAAGGAGCTACATACCCAAAATACAAAGCCAGTGAAAAACAAATCCCCTTCATTGTGTTAGTTGAGTCCCTTTTAGTATTTCTAATAGCAGAACTCTGGTAAAGCGTGTTTTGAGATCTCAGTTCAATTTTCAGCCCTAGCCAAAAATTAAATCATAGAATCTTACCATTCTTTGGTCAAGGACATGATACAGAAACAAGAAACAATGAACACCTTGATCTAACATAATCAGGCCATAAATGAGTCTGATTTAATTTTGCCTCTGAGCAACTGTATTAATTGTATTAATAATTCTCATGGAGAGTACGAAGAGGGTAGGCAGGAGATCAGAGAGAGACTTTCTTTCATAATACATGGTAGCATGTGTGTAATAGAGTCATTCTGGCAGTACTACAGACTCACATTGCATTAGGAGACCCCTGGCTATTATCACAGATGAACTCCAAAATTTTACTATTTTAAAAATTAGATTTTATCTCATCCATACATAATATTCCACATGGAAAATCAGTGGTGCAAACTCCTTCCAATTCATGATTCATGTCCTAGCATTGGATTTGTCTCCCTGTAGTTAGAGAACAAAGAGAGGAAAGCATTTTTGCTTCTTAAAAACTTTGGTTTTGAGGTGATTCTATGTCACTTCTCACTTTTCATTGATGATAACTTGGCCATATCTGGATGGGACTAAACTAGTCTGACTAAAACATATTGTCCCTTGCTGGGCAGCTACCTCCTAGTGATGATTGCACACTTTGAAATGGAAAATGCAAAGGTTTGATGGATTATCAGCCATGTGCCACACCTACTTCTGGCAACACATCAAGCAACATACATCATTTTTTTTGTTCTAAGCATTTCTCTCATATGTGTCTACTGTCTGTTGCTAATGTCATTGTATAATTCTGTTTCTTAGTGTCACTGTAAAGTACTTTTCTTACCATTTGTTTACATCAGTCTTGGTGTAAGCAATGTTTTAAGGTTCCTCTTAGATATAAATATAGTATCTAACACTTTAAGTCTCCACTCTTCAGGTAAAAATAGTTATTGAACTAAAAACAAGAGAAACCATTCCCAAAGCTTTTCTTCTTTTCTCGCTAGTTAGGATTCAGTGAAATGTCTGGATTATAATTTCAGTGAAATGAAGAAGGAAGGATGGTCAAATTCAAAGTAATGTGTTTATCTTCAGTTGATCTTTCATTTTTATGGTTTAAATCTCAATCTAAACGTGGAAAACAAGTTTCAAATTCTTACCTATCAACAGATATGTGTCCTTGGCAATATAATCAATTTAGCATCATGAAGATGTTTGTGGGAATGTAAAAGATAAACACAGGATGAGAAGCCCTGTTTTCCTACACCTGCCTTCTCCTGCTTCCTCCTACAATATCTGGGTGAGTTTAGGAGAAAGGACTAATTAGTACTCTGAATATTGTAGAGAATTTCTAAGTCCCTAAGAAAAGCAACATGTATTTACTGCAAATAATATTAAAAGAATCTAGTAAGAGGAGATGGTATTTATTTTCAGACCCAATGTATACTATATTTAATATTATATTTAATTGAACATTTTTCCCCATAGTTCATTATAGAAAGTGTTTTTCAAGGAAAATGACAGTTGTCATGTTGTCCTTTAGAGCTACATAAAGATCACACACACACACACACACACACACACACACACACACACTGATGATATGGATTTACAATCAACCTTGGCTGTAGTACATACAGCAAAACGATGTATAAGACTATAAAAAGACACTGAGAAACAACTGCTGTGAAGATAGTCCTCTCATTTTGGGATTATGGGAAAATACATTTCAAGAGCCAGATTAATCATTAATGATTAGTTTCTGTCATGAAGGAGAGGGGAAATAGTTCCAACTGACAGTTATGTAAAAAAGTACTATTCATAGTTCCTGTGTGGTGAGAATACTTCTATGGTCAGTATTTCATAAAGCCTAAAAAGCATATTCTCTCATTCTCTCTCTCTCTGCCCCCCTCCCCCCCCTCCTCTTTTCTCTCCTTTTTTCTCTCTTTTCCATTCTTTCACTTTGGCATTCTCTTTTTGTGTCTCTCATTTTCCCATTTCATTGTTTCTCAAGTACATGTCTCACTGCAAGCTATTTGATCAGAAATAAAATGTGAAGGTACTTTTCTCAGTAGTTACATACAGAATGGCACACATTCATATCAAGAGAGTGTGATGCATATGTGTATATATGTGTGTGCAATTTGTTTTTGATGATTACTTTAAAGTAAATTTAAGGATCCTTTAAGATAAGAATCACTTCAACTTGCTTTAAAGAAAAGATTAATGTCACAGTTTTAAATGATGCATGTGGAACTGTTAAGTGTCAGCTTTTGTTGCTCTATAAGGAGGTAGTGACATTTGCTGTTTAAACTCTCAGTCACTACACCAAATAGACTAAGTTTAAATCTGGCTCTTCCACTTACTAGATATATGAACTTGGATAATTTTTCTGTGTCTCAATTATCAGATAAGGTAAGGATAATAAGTACTGACTTGAATTAATCTATTTTGTTTTGCTATAACAAAATACTTGAGGCTGGGTATATATAAAGAAAAGTGGTTTATTTAGCTAATAGTTTTGGAAGCTGAAAGATCAAGAATGGGAAGCCCCAGGAGTTCATCCTCTGGCTAGGGCCTTCTGACATGGAGGATACAATCATGGCAGCAGTGTGCTTGTGAGAGAGAAAGCATATGGTGACTGTGGAAGCCAGAGATATTCAGAAGCCAAGCTTGCTCTTTTTATAACAGCCTACTCTCTACAGAACTATCTTATTTTCTGAGACCAGAATTTATTTCTTTTGACAGTGGTACTCCAATGACCTAATCACTTACACCAGCCTCTTCATTTGTTCTGGACCATGGGTGGGAAGCTGAACTGATCCAGATTCTCCCTTTGAAAATTTAGGATGAAACTAAGATGAAAAGCTACTGACAGAAAAAAAAAAGGACTTCAGGATATATTTGGTATCAATAAATTATTTTCTATAATGGATTTGGGTGAAGGTATGAAGAAATAACTCACCCTCTGACTTGTGGTGTTTATAGAAGCAGCTAAATTTAAAAGAGGTTTATATTGCTAAACAAAAGGCAAACTTAAAGTGGAATCTGTTCCAATAGTCAGCTTTAAAACTCACATCTTTTGGAGCAGTAAAGGCTAGATAAACACCATTTCATGCCCAAAAGTGTTATCTGTGTTCTACATGAATAGGATAGCTTTTGCTTTTATTTATTTATTTTTTCAGTACTGAGGGTTTGAACCTAGGGCCTCACACGTACTAAGCAGGTGCTCTACCACTGAGCTGCAACCACCAACTTCTTTTTTTAAAGTTTTTATTCTGAGACAGGGTCTCACTAAGTTATACAGGCCACCGCTGGCCTCAAACTCAGCAATCCTCCTGCCTCTGTTTCCTACATTGCTGGGACTATAAACATGCTCCAAGGTGCCAAACTCATGAATATCTATATTTCAGATAGTTGGTGGGCACTGTGGTCTGGGGACATTACTGTAACTCAAAATGCAGAATGCAGAGACAAGGTGATGGATATGCTAGCTAATGCCACAAAATAAAACTTTAAGAATAAAAAATACTGAAAAGTGATAAGTTCTATTCTTTACTCCACCTAAGCAGTATCTAGATAAAGGCATTTTTCTTTTCCATATAGATATTTCTGTTTGCATTCTAGCATTTGGAACCACTTTTCAACTCTATGGGTATGATTTTATTTCCATAAAATCTTTACGC
Organism: Pedetes capensis; assembly: GCA_007922755.1. NCBI lineage: Eukaryota > Metazoa > Chordata > Mammalia > Rodentia > Pedetidae > Pedetes > Pedetes capensis. The sequence continues at coordinate 45,486 of VMDO01006826.1, forward strand.
AGAGATGACCATGGGTAAAGGCAGTGTGATTTGGCCCTAGTCTTAGGGACTATAGTCTCTTCTTCCCTTCTCTCTTCTTTCTCCTCTCTTCTCCTCTTTTCTGTCCTCTTCTGTCCCCTCCACTTCCCTCTTCTCCTCTTCCACCTTCTCTTTCCTCTTCCTCTTTTTCCTCTTCCCTTTCCTCCCCATTTCTCAGTCTCTCTGAAAATTCTTGGTGTCTCTTTTCAGAGACATTATTACTTAATTCTTTTATATTTTTATTTCCTCTCTGTAAAATGGAACCAAGAATAAGCTCTAGATTATCATAGGAATTAAATATGGCATTCTATTCTAGTGAGTGTATTTGACATGTAACTTACTACAGCTTTACATAGGCAAGGAAGACTTCATTCAAGACTGATGCAACAGGGGAGAGATTGAACTCAACCTCACTGAACAGAAGGTGGGGGTAATTTTTAAGCACCTGATAAGTGTGTAGAAAAGTACTAGAAGACACTGGGAGCTGGGTGGGGGGGCAATGTGATTAGGCCACAGATATTGGGAAATTGGCAATTACTGAAGTCAAGCTCCTACCCTGCCACAGAAACAGGAAAATAGGACTGTTATCTCCTTTGATGATTTTATTTCAAATGAATTATTTCCAGTCCTTTCAGAAAGACATTACCAGGTTTAAATTTGGCAGAGGCTGGGAGAAGTTTTATATCTCAAAGAGACAGAGAAAGAATTTGCAAGTGAAAGTTATCTAAAGTAAATGGTCTAAGAAATGAGAGGTTAGGAGGTCTATAGACAGGAAGAAGCCTGTCTAAAGTTTAATGAAGGTGAGAGGAATATCAAGGCCATATTTGTTATCTACTTATGATGAAAGTAAAAGTAATCTCAAATGCATATGAACCAGGGGGACAATGAGTTAATAGAAAAACTATGTGTATTCAATACAATTTTCTTTTAGTGTGATTTAAACATAATGTTACAGAATCCCTAAGGACCTGCTGTGAGCATTGTGAACCATTAATTACATAGGTTGAAAGTTTCTTCAATAAATCAGATTTCTGTTCTGTTAAATTGCTAAAATTAGATATTTAATATCAGAGTCAGCCACAAGGACATATTATTATGGGAACTGAGAAATAATGCATAACTCATTAGTGCTAACATCTAGGTTAAAAAATTTGTAGATTCAAAGATAACTCCTCTTTATTCATTTGTAAGTTTATATAAAAATGTGTTATTAGAATATCTTCAATATTAACCCTGCTTTATATAGCCTCAGGCTCCCTGAGAATAATATCAAAAAATCTATTCATTGGTAAGAGTTGAGAAGAGTCTAGTCTGAAAATATTTCCTTTTTATACTCTGTAAAGTTCTCTTTCTTGAAGTGTGTTGAAGCTGAAGTGCATGCAAATTATGGTTAGGAAAGGCCACCCATTTTCAGCAACTAGATTAACTGAGATGTGTAGATGAACTAAATGTGCTGGCAAAATCAGATAGGAAAATATAAATTCTCTGGCAATTAGGTTTGTAAGTCAAAGGAAAATATGCAAACGACCCAGTTTTCACACTAGAAATTTCTATTAAAATTCTTCTTTTGAATTTAGGAATCTGTTAAGTATTACTTTTATGTTTTAAAGGTAGACAAGTCTTTTTTCCCTCAGGATAATTATATTCAAAATAATTGCTATTACAATTTACTAAACAATAACAATGGAAAATATTTGGTATTGAGGATGAGACAGTCTGGAATTACAAACGACTTCACTCTCGGTGTGTGACTTTTGACAAATCTCTGAATCTTTTGGACCTCAGTTTCTTACTAGTAAAATAAAGATAATGGTACCTGCTCTACTATTATGACATAAGTCCTTCTCAGGAGAATTGATGGATGCGGTATTATATTTGAAAATAGTTTTTAATTTTCAAAGTAGGGAGAACATTTTACTGAAATACATTAGTTATTAGGTGCCATGTGAAACACAAACGATAGGAATAGCTTGTCTTGATTTTCCTATGAAACTACACGGTGAATGAAATCTAAGTTCTCTGTTCATGGAAATGACTTCTGCCTCAATTTTAACATGGAGGAAAGTGAAGGTCCTGTATAAGCCTTCTATATATAGGTGGTATGGGAGAAGGACATGGCAACCCACTCCCAAGGCAGAAACAATCTGCCATTGAAAACCCTATGAGGGTCGCTATGAGTCGGACATGACTCTACGGCACCTAACAACAGCAACATATGGGTGGTGAGCTGACATTTCTCGAGGTCATCTCTGCTTCTACATTCCTACTTGCATCTGTGTATTTCTGCTCCTCACAGAGTACTCCTAATGTAAAATTAATTTTACAGAAGATTTTGTCATTCCACTATTTAAATTGCATAGTAGACATTTCAATTTATTTACTTGTTTAGTTAGTTTAATTTATTTTCCCATGCTGGAGGTCCAATCTACAGCCTTGTACATATTAGTTAAGAGCTCTACCTCTGAGCTACCTGCTTAGCTTGACATATCAATTCTTAATTGTCATATTAGCAATACTAGAGATTTGATACTGATTTCCATTGTGGATATCCAAGCATCTAGACCACTTGTTATTTCCTCCTTTTCTACCATCTGTTCTCTCTCAGGAGCTAGCAACAACAGAAGGGAATAGATTCAAAATTCCTACCTGTTTCTTGTATGTTATTGTTGTTGTTAGGTACTGTAGAGTCAGTGTCCAACCCTATGTACAACAGACTAAACACTATTGTCAGTGCCTCTCTGCTATATGTAAGGTTTTCAATGGCTGATTGTTTTTTGGGAGTAGGTTGTCGGGTCCTTCTTCCAAGCCTACAGTACCTGGTGCTCCCAGGCAATCTCCCATCCAAGTACTAATCAGGTCTGACCTTATTTAGCTTCTGAGATCTAATGAGATCCAATCCCATATTGGTACTGCCACAGGTTTTGCTCATATAGAGAAACTTAAATGTTGTTTTTGTTGATTTGGCTCTAACTGATACCTTAATCTTCCAGTGCATTCTGGTGGTTTCTCCTGAGGTTTATCAAAATATATCTGGCTTTTTCCAAAAATCTTAGCATGAACAAGGCCATAAAGGCAAGCTGTGACAATTAAAAGATTATTTCATCTGGTTGTTCAAGGAAGAGTTGCAGTAGTTAAAACAATTTGTTATAAAGTCGATGCTTTTCTCTAATTAGAATAATAGAGTATGATATCATCTTAAATACTTTAAGATTAATCAAGAATTCAGAACTAGTTTTCTTGGAGTTAATTTCAAATATGAATAAATTCATTTTCATAACATCATGTAATCCTAGGCTTTGTCGAGAGCTCTCTTCATATAGCTAGAGGTTCATTCTATTCAAAGAATAATTTTAATAGAAGCAATTATGGAATGGTTTATGAAGTTACATGTGAGACCATGGAGTCTTCTTTCTTTTATTTCCTCTTCTTTTCCCAGGGCCATGTTCATTGATACCTCTGAGTAAGAATTCAATAAAAACTTGTCAAATGATGATTGAATGAACAAAAAAATTAGAAGTGAAATGTAACCATAGTGGCATGGCTGCTTTTGAAAATTTTGACCTTCCACCTTTCTGCCAGTCTTTGCTGACAGTTCTCTGTAGATAGTTCTTACTGTAATTACATATCCTCCTTATTGTTCTATCCATTTAATCCATTTCTGTCTTTCTTTTTTATTTCTTTTTCTTTCTCTTTCTTTTCCCATCTTTTTGCTTGTGAAGAAAATATTAGAAATGCTGATTCAATTGCCTGGAAGATTAAAAGGACCTCTTTGAGCCCAGATGAATCATTTGAGGACCTCTATTTAAACATATGCCTAGATACTTGGTCTCAGTAATCATAGACATTAATGAGGGCATTTTCAGGGATGACAATGTGGCAGGAGGAATGTGAGGCAGTGCTGTGTGAAAGGGCAAAAGGTGGTCTGTGAATCCACCTCACTGTGCCTTTTCATTGAAATAGTTCTTTACTACAGATGCTGCATGAAAACGTGTCAATTCTAACAGCCCTTCATTAAAATTTTCAGCTAACATAGTCAGAATATTTGTTTTTGATAGATTCATAATGAAAATAGAATAAGCAGGACAACCAAGATTTAAAATTTTTTCAGATCAAAGGAAGAAGTGCCCATGAAACAAAACATTTAATAGCTCATCACTCTGATTTTTGACAGAATAAACATATGTGCAATGTGCTTACTAAGAAATGAAATGGGTTGTTTGCAAAGACACTGTATATTTGGGAAAGAAATTATTCACACTGATTTTCTTTTTCTTTTCTTTTTTGTGATACTGGGGGTTGAACCCAGGGCCTTGTGCTTGCATGCTTTTGTGAGTGCTGTACCACTGAGCTGCAACCCTAGACCATTTTTTACTTTTTTGAGACAGGGTCTTGCTAAATTAAGAAGACTGGCTTTGGTAGCAAAATTGTGATCCTCCTGCCTCTGCCACCCCAGTCTCTGGGATTGCAGTCATGCGCCACCATGCCCGGCTTCACATTGATTTTCACGAGAATGATCTTCACACATTGTTTTTATGATAGTTTTGTCTATTCCAACAACTCTATGGATGATCAGAAATTAGTTTATTTCTTCAGAAGCACATTGTCAAGGTGATCAAGCCTATGTCAAGATTTTTTTTGTAACCTCTGATCTTACATGATTGTTGTCAGGTGCTGTCCAACTCATAAAGACCCTCATAGGGTTTTCAATGACTGGTTGTTTCACGATTGCCTTGGGAGTAGATTGCCATGACCTTCTCTCAGATCTTACATTAGAGATAACTTATAGAATTTATGCTTTCTGGTAAAGAGGATAAAGGAGTATTTCTCTGTAAGTGATGAGGGGCATTTGATGGGGCAAACAATATTAAGGGGTAAATTATTATGCTGGATAACTTGGAAGAGAGTTGCAAAAGAGTGCAGCCAAAACATTCTATAATTTTATCAACTACAAGACAATCTCTGGTAATTTGCCTTGTCTCCCAAGAATAACACATTTCCTGGTGTCTGGGGCCATTGAAAGAAATTGTGCCCAATGGAGAAACTATTTCAGAACATTAAAGCCCCAGTATATTGATATTTATATCACAGTTACTTACTTAAATATAAATCAGAACTCTAAAAAACAACTTGAAGAGTGAAAAATGTGTTCCAGGAAGTGAAAATTTACATCTAGGCAATTAAGCTTTCTGCAGTTGCTATTTGAATTTGCAGCAAATAATATCTTCTGACACCTCTAATCCCTGTGGATAAGCCTAAATCTGTACAATTATGGATTATTTTTAACACTTTTTTTAACTAAGTAAAGTTAAGATTTATGCTAGAAGTTTCATGTAGATGCTAGTAGGAGTAACTATCTGGAGTTTTATTTAAGAAAATCCTCAAATGTATTAAAATGAAGTTTTATAAAATTGCTGTTGTTGTTAGGAGCTGTTGAGTTGGGTCTAACTCATAGCAACCCTATGTACAACAGATGAAACACCACCCAAAACTGCACCATGGCCAGCACTATTGTCAGTGCTTCTCTGCTATTCATAGGGTTTTCAATGGCTGATTTTTTTTTTAGGAGTGGGCTGCCAGGTCCTTCTCCCAAGTCTACATCCTGGTATTCCAAGGCAGTTTCCCATTCAAGTACTAACCAGCCCCAACCCTGCTTAGCTCCTGAGACCTGATGAGATTGGATACCAAGGGCTATGTACTCAGGCTTGTAGAACTAGGTTGTATAAAAAATCCAAGTAATAATTCAAATTTCTGGCTAATTGATTCATAATGTATAATTATATAAATTATTATATAAGTCAGTTATGCTTTTTAAATAATAATTTAGAAGTCAAGTATTATATTTGTTCTAATAGGATCTGAACCCAGGCTCCATGTGATGACCTTGTGCACATTGTCTAGATTTCTGTCTCAGTGACTTTAACTATAAAATGGAAATTAGTAATAATATTTGATTTTAGTGTCTTTGTAAAGGAATGTCTAATAAATAAAACCACTTTCCCTAAGTTCTCAGTCAGTTGAGAACTCAGTCAATTGAGAACTGTCCTTCTTCCTCACTTACACCAGAAAGAGGCAGTTTAAGGTGAGAGCCTGAGTAGAATGTCTCCTGCCTGTCCACCCAGGCTAGATCTTGGAATAGGGTGAGGAGGGAACAGGGATTGAGTCTGCAGACTTATATAAATTTCTCATTCCACTGATTTATATACAAGCAAAATATGAGACTCCCATGTGTCTGTCAGCTTATTGTGATATGGTGGCTTATGTGTCACTGTGATGCTGAAAGCTATGCCACTGGTATTTCAGACACCAGCAGGGCCACCCATGGTTGACAGATTTCAGTTGAACTTCCAGACTAAGACAGACTAGGCAGAAGGACCCAGCAGCCGACCCTGGGAGCAATTAGCCATTGAAACCCTACAAATAGCAAAGAGGCACTATCAAATAGAGTGCCAGAAAATGAGCCCCCCAGATTGGAAGGTATTCAAGAAATAAGTGGTAAAAAGTTGTCTCCTCAAAGTAGAGTTTGCCTTAATGATGAGAATAGAGTAAAGACCCTGGAACCTCCTTTTTCTGATGTGGCACAACTCAAAATGAGAAGAAACACAGTGGCTACAACAAAGGGCTCAAACATAAAAAGATTATGTACATGGCATAGTGTGGGATAGTGCTTTGTTCTGTTGTACAAAGAGTTTCTATGAGTCATATTCAACTTGACAACATCTAACAACAGGAACAAAACATTAGAAACCAAATTCTTTGCTCAAGAATTTTAAATGCACACTACATATGTTTGAGTACATGGATTAACAGCCATAGCCACTTCCATGGGAAAATAAAAGGTTAAAATGTAGAAATGTTTCATAAAAATAACTTCTTGGAAAACTTCCCCACTTTTTTTTTTTTTTTTTTTTTTTTTTTACTTTCTAGGACAATTGAGACTAACCTTTCAGATATGTTCATGTAAAATTGTGGTTAGTCCATTGGGGAGGTTCCTAACTTCATGATGTTGCTCCCCCAATTCCAACCATTTTTCTATGGATATTCTCCTAGGACTGGTGGTGGGAAGTAGGTATTTTGTCCTCAAACATTCTTGAATAGGTCAGAACAGAACATTAATCAAATCTACTTCCATCTCAAATCATGTCATGAAAAAGATGTAAATATTAATGAATAATAAATTCATGAACAATGAAGTACTGAAGAACTACATTAATGAATACTAAATTACATGTACATTCTCCAACAATAAAATCCTAACAGCCCATAAAGCCTATCCTATGATCAAATTCTCAGAATGAAGTTACATTAAAAAATTAAGTGCTTGTATTTGGACTGTATTTTCTGACATTTCCAAGAATGCACAGATTCAAGCCTCTCACATTATTGTTAGACTGTGAGAATATGATCATTATGCAAAGAGGCTCAATAGAAGAAGAAGAAGAAGAAGAAGAAGAAGAAGAAGAAGAAGAAGAAGAAGAAGAAGAAGAAGAGGAGGAGGAGGAGGAGGGGGAGGAGGAGGGAGGAGGGAGGAGGGAGGGGGAGGGGGAAGGAGAAGGAGAGAAGGAGGAGGAAGAGAAGGAGGAGAGAAGGAGGGGGAGGAAGAGGTGGAAGATGAAGAGGAGGAGGAGGAAGAGGAGGAGGAGGAAGAGGAGGAGGAGGAAGAGGAGGAGGAGGAAGAAGGAAAAGAGGAGGGGGAGGAGGAAAAGAATGGGTTGAGAAATGACTCCAATAGATGTGATCCATGAAGGGAAGGATCAAATTCAGATTGACTATGAGAGTTTTGACTTTTAAGAAAAGGTAGACTAATTGTATCATTTGCTTAAATGGGAACAGAATAGCTGGCTTACTTGACTGCAAATGAAATGATAAATATAAAAGCTAGTCAGAGTCTTATGGGACTATTTAATTGTAATAAGGTGGGTATATATTTAGGATAAGAGAACTGAAATTCAACATTGATCTATTTTTTAATCTTCTATATATCCATTATCTGCACTACAGACAAGTGAAAAGCTCTGGCATATGACTCATTTATTTGTGAAATCATTTCCTCAGTCCACACAGATGGTGTTTGCAGAGCCTGTAATAGGGGGCGGTTTGTTGGAAGAGCAGGGATCCTCAGTCATAGGCGGCTATCTCACCTATGGAGGAGACTGTGAAAATGCTATCCCAGCAAGTCAAAGCCAAATTGCAAGCCCTTTACTGTCCTTTTCTCTGGTCTAACATTTAATGTATTTGTGATGCCTTTTTTTTCCTTCCCTCTACATAGCTTTGTGTAACTGTTGTCATAGCAACAAGATAGTCTTTGCTTAGAAGAAATACTTTGGACCCAACTGTGCTGTAAATCAACACCATCAGTAGTATGATTCTTTTAATATTATTTTTATAAACCAAGTATAATTGAGGAGCCATGTTTTAATAAAGCTTGGAGACACAGAATGCAAATTACCATTTTGCCTAACTTAGAGGTCAGCAAACTTCGTAAAAGGCCAGAGGGTCAATACTATAGGCTCTGATGGGCATACAATATCAATCATAACCATTCGATTCAGCTTTCATAACACATTGCAGTCATAGACAATGTGTGTAGGAATAGATGTGGCTGTGTTCCAATAAAGCTTTATTTACAAAACAGGCAGTAAGCTGTATTTGACTGATGGGCAAAAGATAACCTATTCTTGATCTAGTAGGTTCCCTCTAACTTCCTAAGATAGTGCTTAAAGATTATTCACTGGGCTATGAACAGCAGAATTCCTGGGCCCTATGCTAGACATGCTAAATTAGAATCTCTGTGGTTATGAATATGTAACAAGCTCCCCAGGTGATGCCCACTTAAGTGTGAGCTCAAGTGGTGAAGTGTTTAAAACCTCTATAAAAAACATCCCAAAGTCATGGCCACAAAGATCCCCACATCTGAAATCACTATCCAGTCACTATTACATGAGAGAGCATATTGTATTGTTGTTGTTGTTAGGTGCTGTCGAGTCGGTATCCGACTCATAGCGACCCTCTGTACAACAGGGGAAACACTATTGTCAGTGCTTCTCTGCTGTTCATAGGGTTTTCAATGGCAGTTTGATTTTTGGGAGGGGGTTGCCAGGTCCTTCTCCCAAGCCTACAGCTTCTGGTGTTCCCAGGCGGTCTCCCATCCAGGTACTAACCAGGCCCGACCCTGCTTAGCTTCCAAGATCTGACGGGATCGGATGCCACAGGGCTATAGCTGCAGGCTGAGAGAGCATATGAGCAGCCTAAATAGTATTGAGAAAAGAAGAAATTTGCTAACATTTTAAAGTCAGGAAGATTTCACTTGACAATATGGATTTCCAGCTTCTCTTATAAATCAGAAAAATCTGGCAACACTGAGCCTACATTCTTGCATAGCAAAAATCTGCTAGAGTTGAGTCATGAGCACCAAATTCAGGGAAATTGCATATGCTCAGATTTCTACTACTCGGCCGTCACTTCATATCATCTTTCATATTGTCCCACTCACCCTTCCAGCTACAGGTCTTCCTTCTGTGGTCGTTTCATGTTGTAACCACTGACTCAAGAAACATACTCAGTATTTATTAATGATGGCTTATTGTTAGTTCACCCATCTTTCTAATATTAAAAGCTCAGGGCTTGTGTCAAAAGCTGCACATGTGCAAATTTTTAATCTGAATGCTTCTACGATGTGAAAGAAAAACGATTCTTATATTTCCTGTTGTAGTGCCTTCAACTTTTCAGTTTCTAGGAGGAATGACAGAAGGGACTTGAATAATGAATGATAAGTCAAATGCATGTGTTTTTATCAATTGCTAAAATGTTTCAGTGAGACAGGAAGGATCAAGCAACAATTTTCATTTAAAAAATTAGAGTGTCTTCCAGCATTCCATATTTAAAGTGAGAATGTGTTCTTTGGCTGGCTGTATCCTTGTTTATCCCAAGGGACACTTTCAGATGAAGCTTGGAAGAGGGGATTAAAAAAGGAGTGTGGTAAGAAACATAAGCATTTCTGGCTTGCCAAACAAATGTTGCTTCTCCTCTTTTGTACTCACTGAAAGGAAGTTACAGTCTTTCACTGGTTGACATTTCTTTTCATTCTGAGTGCTGTCATTTGCTCTACTCTCCGAGCCGCTCACGGGAAGAGGTTGGAAGATAAAGAAGGGAGATCACCCTGAGTTAGAGAGCAGTTCTAAGAAAGATTCTATCAGAGACTAATATTAAAAAGTCACTTGGAAAGTGTTCACCAGTGTATTTTTTGTAATGGGAAAGGCATTTGTATTGATGCACAGTGGTCCTAATTTCTAAATGTACTACTAATGCTCATTAGATTATTATGAGGATTTAATGAGATCATATCCATGGAGCATTTATCAGAGTGCCTTTCATGTGGTAAGTCCTCAATGCACACCAGCTGTTGTTATTAAAAATTTATTACTACAACAATTATTGTTCAGGATAGTTATAGTCATAATCATTTGGAAAAAGTAGTTTCATTGTGGAAGATATTTCTAATGCTTTTCTATTTTTTCAGACTATAATCTGAGTTATTATGTTATATTATTGTTATTGTTAGATACCATCGAGTTGGCTCTGACTCATAGCAAGCTTATCTACAACAGAATGAAACATTCCCCAACACTGTGACATGCCTGGTACTATTGTCAGTGCTTCTCTGCTATTCATAGTGTTTTCAATGGTAGATTGTTTCAGGAGTGGATTGCCAGGTCCTTCTTCCTAGCCTGCAGCACCTGGTATTCCCAGGCTGTTTCCCATCCTAGGACTAACCAGGCTGACCCTGCTTAGTTTCCTAGATTGGATATAAGGTGCTATGGCTGCAGACTTATTAGGTTATATTGTTGTTGTTGTTAGGTGCCTTCAAGTCGGTATCTGACTCATAGCGACCCTCTGTAAAACAGGGGAAACACTATTTTCAGTGCTTCTCTGCTGTTCGTAGGGTTTTCAATGGCAGATTGAGTTTTGGGAGGGGGTTGCCAGGTCCTTCTCCCAAGCCTACAGCTTCTGGTGTTCCCAGGCAGTCTCCCATCCAGGTACTAACCAGGCCCGACCCTGCTTAGCTTCTGAGATCTGACAGGATTGGATGCCACAGGGCTATGGCTGCAGGCATTAGGTTATATAGACATGGATATATAATATCATATATATATATATATATATATATATATATATATATATATATATATATATGTTATTGTTGTTAAGTGCTGTCAAGTTGGTGTCCAATTCATAGTGACCCTATGTACAGCAGGTGAAACACTATTGTTAGTGCCTCTCTGCTATTCATAGAGTTTTCAATGGCGATTATTTTGGGGGAGTGGGTTGCCAGGTCCTTCTCCCAAGCGGACAACACCTGGTGTTCCCAAGTGGTCTCCCATTGAAGTATTAACCAAAGCCAACCCTGCTTAGATTCAAAGATCTGACAGGATTAGACACCATAGTGGTATGGCTGCAAGATATATGTGTGTGTGTGTGTGTGTGTGTGTGTGTGTGCGCGCGCGCGCGCGCGTGCCCTGGGATTTAGCTCAGTTGGTAGAGTGCTGCGCTGCAGTCTCTGAGGTCCCGAGTTCAATTCCCAGCACCGCAAAAATGGGAGAAGGACCTGGCAATCCACTCCCAAGGCAATCCTGAAACAGTCAGCCACTGAAAACCCTATGAGGGTCACTATGAGTTGGATACCGACTCGATAGCACCTATATTGATTCGTGTCCATTTCTGACTCATGGTGACCCTCATAGGGTTTTCAATGGCAGATTGTTTAAAGATTGCCTCGGGAGTGGATTGCCGCTTCCTTCTCCCATTGTTGCAGTGCTGAGAATTTTACCAAGAACCTCAGAGACTGCAGAGCAGTAGTCTACCAACTGAGTTAAATCCCAGCCATTCATATATATAGATATAGATATAGATATAGATATTATTTCTATATATATATATAGAAAGAGAGAGAGAGAGACTGCAGAGACTAAATATATATATATATATATATATATATATATATATATATATATTTACTTACCCTCTCGCACTTTGTGTTATTTTCCTGAATCTAAAAACATTTGAGTTGGTTTTAAATCCATCTGTATGATTTAAAAATTTGCTAAATGAATTTCCTGTGCTGAATTCAATTAGGCATATGTAGGTTGAATAAGTGGATGGTATATAACATAATGTGATGACTTCATACATATTTCTTGCATCTAAGACTTTTCTTTTTGATTCACCAATAACTAAATATTAATGCTAAAATATACCATATATTAAAAAGTACTTCAGGCTAAGCCACTGAAGTTTTGTACAATGAACTCAAAAGCTCATGATGTCTCACCAGTAACAAACATCCACTGCCTATGCAGAGCGTATCTTTTCTGTCTCTACAGCACCTTCTGATGGTTCTGAGAATACAGGAATGGGAAAGAGATCATTGTTAAATTGAACACTTAGAAAAGAAAAGTTGAAAGATAACATTGGTCAGGGGAAAATGAAGAGCAAAGGTGAAAGTATGAGAAACAAATATTGCCTTTGATTTTTTTCTGAACAGAAAAATGCTATTACTTAGTTATGATTCTGTTTTGTTCACCTACTTCTTTAATTTTGGACATGTAGTCAGGAAGGACCAATACCTGGAGAAGGACATCGTGTTTTGGAGAGTGGCAGGTCAATGATAAAAGACAAAAAAAAAAAAAAAAAAAAAGGAAAACCCTCCACTAGGTGGGTTGACACAGTGTCTGCAACAATGGGCTTAAACATAAATAAGAGTGTGTCCCTGACTCAGAATTGGTAGCATTTCCTTCTGCTGTACATAGGGTCACTATGAGTCAGACAAAACTCGACAGCACCTAACAACAACAACAACAACATCATCATCTTTAATTTTATTGAGAGGTATGCTTCTTGCATTCTTTGGGATGAAGCAAAGAAGAATTTATTCTCAAGGTCGTTTTTGCTGTTGACACCCATGTTTCTTTCTTCTGTTGATCAGGTGTATTTATTCAGCTTTTAAAGAACAAATAATTCCTGTTGAGCTGAACTTCTGGTCATCACCATCCCCATACACAAAACACAAAAATCACAAATACAGCTTGTCCCCAAAGTACTTGTAACATACTGGCTTTTCCTTCTTTGTCTCGATTCTCTTCACTTCTGTATGCCTATTTTCATTTATCTTACCATTTCCACTTTTTTGTATGACTTTCCTTAGGCTTTTAGTAGACTCTTCTCAGTTCCTCATTTAACCTTGTCACACACATACTCAAATCTCAATTTCACAGTAGTGTTCTGTCCTTGATGCTGGGCAGACATAAATTCCTCTTTATCTGGTATGTTAATGAAACTTACTGGAACCCATGGATGTTTTAGTATGTATGTACTATGATTTTCAAGAAACAAAAATGATTATCAATGGAAACTTGTACCTAGACTATTTGTTAATATACTTTACTATTTGAATTTAAAGAAAAACTTATCTGACCTCCCACCCTCCCGGGAAAAGAAAAATCCGAGGACAAGCAGGCACAAGAAACATATAATTCTCGTTGATGGCCTGAATTTGTACTAAAATAACTTGCTATTATTTTGTCCAATAAAATGCATTAATCTGCTTTAGATACTATCATCAAATTGAAACATCCTAACAATCAAAAACTGGAAGTGGGAAATATTTTATCTACATGGCCATTTCCTTTAAAGCAATGTTCCATATGTGAAACTCACCAGATGTTTTCAGCAACAATGTATCTGGTCAGGATTCATTTAATGGGGCATGTGAATGCCTCTAATGGAAACTCTTTAATTGCTTTGAAGCACAATCTGTCATAATCACATCTTCTGAAAGCAAATAAATGAAACCACAACTTAAACTATGTTTTCCATCAACTAAAGAGTAATCTGTTACTTTCCTTTTATTTTTAAATGGCTCTCCCACATTCTAATTATTGATATTTCTGGCAGGAAGAATATGCAAACAAGTTTTATCCTCTTTTAAATGACTAAAATCGATTTGGAAAATGCCCTATATTAGGAAGTCCTGTGGAATGCTGTTGAAAACATGCATCTTCTAGGTAATTTTTTCATGTAATTATGTAAAGTCAAATCTTCACAAAAAAGTAAAGAAAATTGTAGTTTCCAATACCAGGTTTTACAAAATAACCCAAGGCAAAACTTTTCCCCTAATAAGTGAGTCAGAATTAATCCAAAAATTGCTGTTGTTGTTAGGTGCTGTCCAGTCAGTATCTGACTCATAGAGACCCTCATAGGGTTTTCAATGGCTGACTGTTTCGGGATTGCCTTGGGAGTGGATTGCCAGGCCCTTCTCCCATTTTTGCGGTGCTGGGAATTGAACTCGGGACCTCAGAGACTGCAGCGCGGCACTCTACCAACTGAGCTAAATCCCAGCCCAACAATTAGAAACACAAAAATTCAACAAGTTTTCCCTTTAACTGGCTGTAAGTAACTACATGTTAGCTAAAATTCATCACTGTGTGCAATGCTACATTTAACTTACAAGTAAGGAATATTTTAATTTTCAAGGCATGATTTGTTAAAATGCTTATGGTATCTTGTCTATCTATATCCCTTCCCCCTTTTCTCTTAGCATAACTATTATTTTTTTCATTTCTGTCTCTCTTCCTCACTTATACCATTCGGTTTGCAGAGCTGTCCCACTGAAGTCTTGAAATGAGCTGGGATATGTATTAGGTTTTATGGTGTACAAATCATCCCTCCCACCCTGCACCCCAGGTTTTTCCTGCATTTTTTTATATAGGATCTTACTATGTAGTCCAGGATGGTCTCAGTCTCTTTTAAGCCCAACACAGAGATGATAGATATGTGTCATTACACCTGGAATTTCAAAATTTATTAGCTTCAAACAATTATTTACTGTATGTGGCTCAAAATTCAGTGAGTTGGCAATTTGTGTTGTTTTCACTGGTGGTGGTTTGGTTTTGGCAGGGCTCAACAGAATCTTTGTGAGGGCATAGTGCTAGAGTTGGTTGGAGTTTAGCTTGGTTTATAGAATGCTGCTCTACACTTTTTGAGGGTCCAGGTTCGATCCCCAGCAGTGCAAAAATGGGAGTAGGATGTGGTATTCCACTCTGGAAAACCATCCCAAAACAATCAACCATTGAAAATCTTATGAGGGTTGCTATGAATCAGACATGACTTATGGCTCCTAACAACAACAAACCTGGTTAGCCTGGCATGAAATAGGTTAGAATGTTTTCATCAGGGAATATTTCAAACCCCTTGTACCTCTCATCACCCAGGAGACTAGACTAGCCAAGGTTGTTCATGTCACAACTGGGCAGACTTCAGAGAAAGAGAATGAGAGAGAGAGAGAGAAAGAGAGAGAGAGAGAGAGAGAGAGAGAGAGAGAGAGAGATTGCAGTTTAGAAATGCACACTGTCATCTCTACTACGTTCTGTTAGCCAAGCCACAACATAAGGCAAGCCCAGGTGTAAGGATGGACAGGGAAGGAGAATCCATCTTCTGTTGGAAGTAACTGCAAAGGCATATTTCAAGGGGCATGCATAGAGGAGAGGAAATGTAACTATTTCCCCCAAAACTCCACCATAAGGAATTTGCTAGGTCTGTGGGAAATGAGTTCCTTTGTCCTGGAATTGTTACTTAGGATGCAGCTTCTTTTCTTCCAAATTTATTTTTGTAAGGATGTCATGTCTAAATTTGCAACAGCTAACGTAATATCAGCAAAGTAGAAATCCAGCACAGAGAAAGAAAGAGAAGAAATCCAGCACACAGAAATGAAGAGACTCACTCAATAAAGTTAACTTTAAAGATTGTTCTTCCTTCCACCCTTTCTTGGTGCCCATCATCCCTAGATAACCACTGATTTCCTTTCTGCTACTACAGATTACCTTTGACTTTCCATAAATGGAATCATACAGCATGTAAATTTTGGTCTGACTCATTTCACCTACTTTTGAAATTCTTCTATGGTTTTGCATATATCAGTAGTTCATTCAACTTCTGAGTAGCATGCCATTGTACACCCTATGTATATATATGTATATATATATATATATATATATATGCATGACTCTGCTTAGCTTCTGAGTTCTGACGGGATCAGATGTCACAGTGGTAAGGCTGCAGGCATACACACACACACACATATATATACATACATATATATATATATATATTTTTTTTTAATCCACTCACCTGTAGTCCTGTTTGCAGCCATAGCACCCTATCATCCAATCCCAACTGATGTTGGAAGCTAAGGATTGGCCTGGTTAGTCCTTGGATGGGACTACCAGGTGCTGCATGCTAGGAAGAAGAACCTGGCAATCCACTCCTGAAACAATCTGCTATTGAAAACACTATGAATAGCAGAGAAGCACTGACAATAGTGCCAGGTATGGCATGGTGTTGGAGAATATTTTGTTCTGTTGTACATAAGGTTGCTATAAGTTGGACTTGACTCAATGGCATGTAACAACAACAACAATAATCTGTTTTAAGAGATTTAGGTCGTTTTCAGTTTGGGGCAACAATAACAAAGTTGCTACAAACATTTGCATACAAATCTTTGTATGGACATATATATTAATTTTGTTTGAGTATATCTAGGAGAAAAATGATTTTGGTTATATAGATGCATATTTAACATTTTAAGAATGCATCAAAGTGTTTTCTAAGGAATTATACTCCTTTACACACTTAACAGCAATGTGTGACAGTTCCCTTTCCTCCATAGCCTCAGTATCACTTAATGTGATCAAATTTGTTTATTGATTTTCCATTCTAATATATGCTCATTGACATGCCCTTGTGATTTTAGTTTGTAGATGTCTAATAGTGCTGAGCATCTTTTCAGGTCCTTATGTGCCACACACATACCTTTGCTGCTAGAGTGTCTATTCAGATCTTTTGCCAATATTTAAGTTGGGTTGTTTTCTTATTGTGGATCTTTAGGAGTTCTTTAATATTGGATATTAGAACTTTATATTGAGAGACAATTCTCTATGAGTTTCTCAAATTTTTGCACATTATCTGAGCAAAGACATTAATAAATTTGTTTGTATACAAAACATCCTTGGGAGATAGAGATAGTGTATCTCTCCAGGGCATAGGATGTATTTGTTTGATAGGGAAAGGTCAATCTCAATGTCACCAGCATAACTTCATGAGTATATTGGAAAAATGGGAAACATCATCCAAATAAGCATCAGACTTTTACTTCACACTGGCCATAAGGCTCCATAAACTTTGTGGGTTGATGAGTGTTGCTAGAAGTGATGATGCATAGTGGAAAAAGCCATTGCTGTATTGCTCTGTACCCCATCATCATTTACTAATAAAGGGAGGAAAAAGAAAAATGTCATTTTTTTTAAATTTGGGAAATTTTTAATCAGGTTAATTAAGTCTCTAGAAGATCAAGGGTTTCTAAGCTTGGAGATCTTTACTTTTGTACAAACTTTCTACAAGGTAAAATGGTTTGGGTTATATAGAAGATGAATGTTGTTAGTTGTTAGGTGCCGTCGAGTCAGTATCCGACTCATAGCGACCCTCTGTACAACAGGGGAAACACTATTGTCAGTGCTTCTCTGCTGTTCATAGGGTTTTCAGTGGCAGATTGACTTTTGGGAGGGGGTTGCCAGGTCCTTCTCCCAAGCCTACAGCTTCTGGTGTTCCCAGGCAGTCTCCCATCCAGGTACTAACCAGGCCCGACCCTGCTTAGCTTCTAAGATCTTATGGGATCGGATGCCACAGGGCTACAGCTGCAGGTCAGAAGATGCATACGTTAACATTTTAAGAAAGCATCAAAGTGTTTTGCAAGGAATTATACTGCTTTACACACTTAACTGCAGTGTGTGACAGTTCCCTTTCTTCCATATCCTCAATATCACTTAATGCAATCAAATTTGTATATTGGTTTTCCATTCTAATATATGCTCACTTCTCTGCATTGTCATTGGACTCAGTGAGGGACAGAGGAACCAGTGAGAATGTGAAGCTCATATTTTGACAAGTCAATTTACTAGTTTATAATCTGGTAAAATCTCAGGCTTTTCTCAGTTCTCAGCACTTTATCAGGTAACTGACTTAAATATAATTCCAGTCTATAGCTTATGTTATTATGTTTGTTTTTGCTGTTTTTAGTCATTTTTTTGATTTGATTCCATTTGGATACTTCCTCATCTTTTCTTCTAGTGTCCATTTGCTTTTAATTACACATTCTATTTGTTATCTCAGATCTTTTGTTTCTATCTCGAGATGATTGACTTAGTGTTTTTTTTTCTTTTTTGTGACTTTTATTTTACTCATAAGGACTTATTTTTTTTCTTTTTTATTAGAAATTTTTAATGTG
>VMDO01006826.1:63934-96638 GCA_007922755.1 Pedetes capensis
GACATGCTTTTCATTGTGACAATTTTCATATATGCAATTTGATAAGCATTATTCATATAGGTTACCCCTTACCCTCCTCTATGTTTCCCCCCTCCCCCCTTCCCATCTAAGTTTCCCATCCAAGTCTTCTCTATCTTTTACTATATAGTATTTTTTCTATATGTCCTTGGGTTCCATTTCTGTTTAAGATAGAAACTTTCCCTGTAGTGGTCTTTGTTTCTATCTTGTTAGAACAATTACATGTGATTTCTAGACTTAGTGTTTTTAATGCCGTCTCTCTCTTTACTTAACATGACCATTCTTCCTTTAGCTTCTTCAATATATCTATTACAGTGGAGATAACTATTTAATGTTCTTCTCTACTCATTCTATCTTTATCATTTCTCATTCAGTTTCAATGAAACAATTTTTCCCTCCATATAGATTATATTTTCTGGCTTCTTTATATGCCTGGTGATTTTTTACTAGAAGCCAGACATTATAGTTTTTATCTTGTTTGTTGTTAAATAGTTCACATTCTCATGACTATTCTACTCTGGGAAAGTTACCTAAGTTTGACCCTTTGGGGGCTTAATTTTAAGCTTTGTTTGGCTGTCTAAGAGGCACATTTAGTCTAGAGTTAATTTTTCCCATTATAAAGGTAAGATATTTATTATTCTAGCTGCTAGCTCCTGAATTATGAAGTTTGTTTTTACTCTCCCTGTTAGAAAGAGGCCATATTCCCAGGCTTGTATGAACTTCAGAAACTGTTTCCTGTAATTCTTTTGGGTGAGTTTGTCCCTGAGCTGTTATTAGTTTATTCACCCAGATGCACTCATTTGTACTCAGATGAATATTTGACAGGGACTCACTTTAGGTTGTCCAAGTTCTCATCCTGTACAGCTCTTTCCTCTCAGTGTTTCACCCTTCTGAATCTGGCTACCTTAAGTCTCAAGGTCCTGAGATTCAGGGATAAGCTGCTACTCTCTAACTGTGCTTGCATACCTGCTATTTAATTTTTTTTGCGGTATTAGGGGTTTGAAACCAGGGCCTTGCACATATTTTGCAAGTGCTCTAACCTTAAGCTGCACCTTCAGCATCTTTTTTTACTCTTTATCTTGAGACAGAATGTAGCTAAATTACACAGGCTGCCTCTGGCCTTGAACCACATTCCTCCTGCCTCTGCCTCCTGAGTTGTTGGGATTATAGATGTTCACCACCACACTTGGCTTATCTAACTTTTTACATGAGATAATTGAGAGTAATTTTAGGGCTTTATTCATTTGTTTCTCATCTCTCAAGGATACCTCTCCATTTCTTAGTACCCAGTGTTTGAGTGCCCCTTTTGATGTAGGTAGTTTGTGTGTGTTTTAGTTGTTTCTGGAAAGAAGATAAATCTGGTACTTAACCTACCTTGATTAGACAGTATCATTGTTGTTGTTGTTAGGTGCTGTCAAGTTGGGTCCAACTCACAGCGACCCTATATACAACAGAATGAAATACTCCCCAGTTCTGTGCCAGGGACACGTTCATATTTATGTTTAAGCCTATTGTTTCAGATATTGTGTCAATCCATCTAGTGGAGGGTTTCCTTTTACTAATATATTTAGTATAACCTTACAGAGTTTACATTTAAATAGCTGTTCAAATCAATGCATGAAATATTGCATGGTGTTGGAGAGTATTTTGTTCTGTTGCACATAAGGTTTCTATAAGTTAGACTTGACTCAATAGCATGTAAAAACAACAACAATATTGCTTTATTGATCAGTATCAAAGATAATTACTATTTTATCACTGAGACCTATGAAAAAATTTCCCACTATAAGAGCTATAGAAGAACTGGAATAAAACTTTATCTAGATTTCAGTCTTCTGGCTAGAAAATGCAAAAGCCAGTCAAGGAAGGATATAATGTTCAAATATTCAAGCATTGCTGTGGAAATTCAAGGATTGAAAGTGGTGAGGATGAAAGCCAGGTGCATACTACATGCCTAGAATCCATGCAACTCAGAAGGTAAAGACAGGAGGATCATGAGTTTCTCAAGATAAAAAATAAAAGAGAGGCTAGGGTTGCAGATTAGCATTGGAATACTTGCAAAGCCTATAAGGTCCTGGGTCAACCTCCCAGTACTGTAAGTAATTAAGCAAGTAAGTAAATAAGTAAGTAATTAAACAAAAAAACAAACAAACATATAAATAAATAAATGAGGATGGATGCACAGAACTTGCAGAGGAAGACAGGATTGTACATTTTCCTTTACATTGATTAATCTTAACTATCATCAACTAAAATAGCTAATACTTTCTCTCATATAAAGAATTACACATTCAGAAATGTAGACACAAAAAAAGAAAAATCATGAAATAATGGCACCTTCCAAAAATAATTTTAAAAACATAAATGGCTTTCTTTGAAAAAGCCATTCTCTGAAATCGCTACCATTTATAATAAGTAGAAGAAAGATTATTACATTGAAATTATGTCCATTTTAGTTGTACCCAAACGATTTATACTTTATTGATTTAAAAATTATATAGGTTCTTCATCAATACTGAAAGACAGTAAAATACAAAAGGGGAGTTTATAATTTTAGCTAAGTTCATTAATTGCCAGTTAATTTGAAAATTCATTAAAAATAGTTTCCATCTAACATCCTAGGAGATACTGTACAGGCTACTCCCCATCTACATACCAGTGAATTCATACTGAATTCATCCAGTGAATTCAGCTAAATTAACTGTATATCTTTGAACCTGATGAGGACTGAAACCATTTGTGTATACTTTCTTCATGACTAGTTCCCCTCTTTTGATGTTCAATTATTCCCTTCAGCAAAAAGAATCACACTTTCCTAAAGGCTTACTTTGTCCTTTGCTTTACATCCTTAAGCATCTCTTGTAATTACATTGGCAGAAAGGGATTTTTTTCTTGGTTCTTATGGGAAAGCTTGCAAGTGTTCCACTTAAAATACATCTTACTATATGATACCTATGATAGAAGCCCATACTGAGCATTTTGAAAATTCATAATATTATAGGGAAGTAGGGGGAAAGAAACATACGTTGCTCCACCCCCCACCACCCCCTAGAATAAAGCTCATTAACATTTAGAATATTTGCTTCCAGTGCAAGTTCAATTTGATTTTTGACTGTAATTGTATGATTTGTTTATATCCCTACACATGTGGTTGCTCACCAGATGGAGAAACTGCAGTGATTACCTGTTTCCTCCTGTGTGGACTGCAACGCTTGGCAACCTCATCCCAGCTCATCAGAGCTTTATTACACTGTGACTGTGTACAGCGTGATGCCTCCACAACATTACTTTCCTCTGCTCTTGTTACCCACCCACAGTCCTCCTTAGTTAATCAAAGAGAGGAAATTAGAAACTACCACGTGGACTTGCTCCATCTTTTAGTTATTGGTTTTGATATATATTTAAAGATTAAAGATACATTTAGAAAATTAATCTAGAGGCTTAAATGATGGGAGTACAGGATAGGATAAAATTCACTGGTATAAGACCAAATATTGCGGGAGTACCCATTTGCCCTCTTCTGGTAACTGACCCAAATCTGAGTAATTACAGGATAGCTTCCCTGCAGCCACAATTGGAGAACAGAAGCAGAACAAAAAAGAGATTAGGAGAAAATTTTTAAGTTCCATCCTTGCCTCCATGGCACACTGAGTTGCTACATATGTTCCTCTTGCACAACAAATCTGCCCAGCGCCTCTTTCCAGAGGTGAAAACTTAGTGTGAGTGGACAGGGTAGTAGCCTTGGGCACATACTCCCTTCTGTTTTTCTTCTCCAAACCTCAAGAAGAAGCATTTTCCAAATTTTCTTTCTAAAAATTTCAAGATAAAGTTCTGACTAGAAATTTGCCTGGTGAAATGACTACAATGGTCAGGAAAGATTTTGTTTCAGCCAAAGCTTTTCACTCAGGTTTTATCCTTTCCTCTTCCTGAAAATTACCAGGAGAAGTACAGGATGTTACCTGGGTTTCAGCCTTTGTCCGGTTCACATTATCTACAGAGAGGCTGAAACACATAAGAAAACAAGCGCGCAGGCCAGAATGTCTGTATACATGAGGAGTATGATTACCATGAGCAAAAGCCAATGCCATATGCAAAGTGGATCATAACTCATGTAAGAAGTAATAAAAGAAGAACCAAGAGGGATTATTTGACTTGAAAATGTAAATAATTTTAATAGAATTAAAGACAGGAGAGATATAGTATTAGAATTAATTCATGTGATAAAAGACATTGAGAAACCATCAGGAAAGTAGAAAAGGATAAAGAGGCAGTAAATGTTATTTTTTAAAAATAGATATAGAGATATAGAGAGATATAGAGAAACAAAGTAAAGATGTCAAAATCACATAGTTGGAGTCTAGTAGAGAGAGAAGAGAAAGAAAATTAAAAACAGAAGTAAATATCAGTAGTAATAACAGATATGTATTTCCAAGATTTAAAGAAAGATGAAAGGCTCAGATTGAAGGAACTCAAGTGTTAAATAAGAGAGACAATGATAATAGTACTCAACATGGTCTAGTGAACTTTAAGAATATTAAAGATAAAAATAAAATTTTAGAAGCTTCTGGAACGAAAGGGCAGATTACCTTAAAAAATAAGAATCAAGTTATTGATGGTATTTCAGAACAATATTTATTACAAAACTTTAGATCTAGAATTTTATATCAGTAAACATTTTTATTAAAAAATTTTTTAAATTAATTACCTGGGCACTGTGGTACATGCCTGTAATCTCAGCAACTCAGGAAGTAGAGGCAAGAGGATCACAAGTTCAAGGCCGGGGGCAACCTGTGCAATTTAGTGAGACTCTACCAATTGCTCAGTGGTACAGCACTTGCCTAGCATGCATGATGCCATGGGGTTCAACCTCCAGTCCTGAAAAACCTCTAGTGCTGAAGGAAAAAGTACAAGCTGCCTTGAAGGAATTGGTGAAACACAAGGCTTCAGGAATTGGTGTGATACCAATAAAGATGTTTCAATAATCAGATGTCATTAATATCACACACAAGTAAAATTTTGATAAAGATCATTCAGAAATGACTGCAACAGTATATAGAAAGGGAAACTGCTGGAAAACCAAGCTAGATTCAGAAGTGGGCATGGAATCAGGGACATCATTGCTGATGTCAGATGGATATTACCCAAAAACAGAGAATACCAGAAAGATGTCTATGTATATTTTATCAATTATGCAAAAGCATTTGACTGTGTGGATCATAACAAATTATGAATAACAATGTGAAGAAAGAGAAAACTAGAGGACTTAACTGTACTCATGAGGAATCTGTACGTGACCAAGGAGGCAGTTGTTCAAACAGAACAAGGAAACGTTGCCTGGTTTAAAGTCAAGAAAGTGTGTCAGGGGTATATCTTTTCACCATACCTCTTCAATCTCTATACTGAGCAAATAATCTGAGACACTGGATTTATGAAGAAGAATGTGGCATCATGATTGGGGGGATGACTCATTAACAACCTGTGTTATGCAGATGACACAACTCTGCTTGTTGAAACTGAAGAAGATCTGAGACATTTACTGATGAAGATCAAAGAATACAACCTTCAGTATGGATTGCAACTCAACACCAACAGAACAAAAATCCTTATAACTAGGTCCATACTCAACTTCATGATAAATGGAAAAAAGATTGAGGTTGTACAAGATTTTGTTTTACTCGCTTATAATCAACACTCATGGAAACAACAGTGAGAAAACCAAAAGATGCATTGCATTGAGAAAAGCTATTGCAAAAGACCTCTTTAAAGTGTTGAAAAGAAACGATGTCACATGGAAGGTGAAGGTATACCTGACTCATGCCATGATATTTTCAGGTGCATCATATGGTTGTGAAAGCTGGACATTGAGTAAAAGAGACAGGAGAAGAATTGATGCTTTTGAATTATGGTGCTGGAGACAAATACAGAATATACCATAGACTGCAAATAGAACCAACAGATCTGTCCTAGAAAATGTGTAAACAGAGTGCTCCTTAAAAGCAAGGATGGCTAGATTGCATCTTATATATTTTGAACATGTAGTCAGGAGGGACCAAAGAAGGACATCATGTTTGGGAGGGTGGCAGGTCAACAAAGAAAAGGAAAACCTTCAACTACATGGCTTGACAAAGTGTCTGCAATGATGGGCTTAAACATAAATAAAATCGTGTGCATTGCAAAGTGTCTTGTTCTGTTGCACATAGGACCATTATGAGTCAGATCCAATTTAAAGGCATCTAACAACAAAATAATACTTTGTAGAAAGAAAACAAAATTTATAATATAGAGTATAATGTTTTTATTTGCTCATATAAATGCTCAGACGTTTTGTTTTAGGTAGTACCATATTGAAACTATCTAAAATTTTGCTTTAGATATTTCCATTGGCAGAAACAGGATAGTAGCACAACATGTTTTGAGTATTAAATGTGAGCAAGTTTTAAAAGAAAGCTTATTGTTACGTAAAATCACTAGAAACAAAATAAATGTTGTCTTAATAGTAAAAAATTTATAAACAAGAAAATATCAACATGAAAATGTTTCATGAATAATAATGTGTTAGGAAGAGAGGTTCAGCTCTTATCAGAGAAAGTTAATAAAGAGCATAATAACTAGAGAGTTAGGAGAGTTCAGTTAGCAATTAGGAGGATGATAGCTAGAGAGCTACTTTAAAGTAAATATGTATTTATAAACTTTTGGTTATAGAAGGGAACAATCCAGTGGAGAAGGAAAGAGGAAAATATTAGATAAGGACAAAACACATTTGGAAGAAGTTTCCTCCAGATATTTGGAATGCGGAGATCAATGGTGCTGAATCTCATAAAATAACACCCCAAACTTCAAAGTAAGGCAAACTTGCACCAAAGAAACAACCTCAAGGTCTCTCTCTGACCGTCCTCTAACTTCTGCTCACACTGGGTTCTGTGCTGTGATGACAATCCAGGGTTCATTAATGTGCATCTTTGCACATCCTGCTCTTTTCTTACTAGAACACTGTTTGCATGATCTTCCTTTTTCTGGTCTTGTTCCATGTTCAGGGCCAACCAGAAGTTATCTCTGTAAAAAGATTCACACTGCAGGTTCTTTCTAATGTTGTCCCTTTCCCATATCACTTACTTTCACATCTCTTTGTCTTTGATTATTCACTACTCTGCCCTGAGACCCCAGAACACTGCTTTGCAAATAGCAGACACCCATAAACACTTACTATTCTGAAATGAACAATATAAGTATTATAAATTTTGCCAATTTTCAAGAGCCCAGTTGAATTTGGTCACATTTAGAAAAGAAACAATTTGGATGGAGATAATATCTTTGGTGGACTTACTAGTAGGTAGGCTTACTATTTTGTAGAGAAACGACTAAGAAGTATTTGCATGTTGATCATGTTGATAAAGACAACAACTCAGTTTTGATTTCCACATCAATACAATACACTGAATTGTATGCATGTGAGAAGAATGCATGTGAAACTAATAATACAAACTCTGGCACACAGTAAAGTCAGCTCTATTTTCATAATAATAGCTAAGCTTGCTTAATAAACTGTAGAATTAAAGACCTGAGTCAACATTATACAATGTATATATGTATCAAAACATCGTGTTTCTCTATTAATAGATACAAATTTTATGTGTCAGTTAAAAATTAGCTAAAGAGCTCATCAATATCATTAAGAGTTCATCTATTGAGTTCCCTTTCATCTCTATTATTTTGTGATTATTTGCTTATATTAAGTGATACTCTTTACTTATAATACTATTTGGCCAACTAAATCTTGCCCATAGTCTTCTTTCCAGACTTTGAAAAGATTTATATTTAACAACATATAGAATAGAGGGCAACAGTAATTCCCATTTGAGTAAAAATGTGACAATGAGATCTCTTTTGTAACATTTTCTTTATTTTCTTTGCTCTTATAGTCATTGTTGTTGTTGGTAGGTGCTGTCGAGTCAGTATCCAACTCATAGCAACCCTCACAGGGTTTTTAATGGCTATTTCGGGATTGCCTTGGGAGTGGATTGCCAGGCCCTTTTCCCATTTTTGCGGTGCTAGAAATTGAACTCAGGACCTGAGAGCCTGCAGAGCAGCACTCTTCCAACTGAGCTAAATCCCAGCCCCTTATAGCCATAATTAACTATAATTTGGCTTTAAATTATTTTTCTCCTTAGTCTCATGGCCAAAAATATGGTTTGTCCATACTTGTTCATTTCATATAGTCACTTTCCTGTAGTGTTTGTCACCAAGTTTCTATTCTTATGTTTTCCTTGGTTTCTTATCCTGTGAAATTGCCATAAACATAATTATTGCCTTCATACTGAGAACATTGTTTGTTAACAGATGGTAAGTTTGCAAAATCCAAATCACTTAAAGTAGGAGACACTGAAAGAGGTAATCAAAATTGGACCATCCTAAGATTGAAAAAGAAAGGTCATTTTTATCCTCATGAGATAAATTAAATTCATATACAATAAATATAGTTACTAACTGCTAGAAGCATAAAAGAAAGCATGGAGAAAGGCATGGGAATTCATTTGTCTCTCCTAATTAGTTGATGGATTTTGAACATTAGTCATTAGGTTTCTATATTTTAATTAATTTAAGTGATTTATATAATGAAGTTTCTGAATATAAAATATTCCTAATAAGCATTTCATCATTTTTCCCAGAAGGACTTCAAGTAATTTAGTTCAAGTGATTCAACTCTGTATCAGGAAGGAGCTAATAGATGCTGAAGGCCAAGCATGATGCTGAAATGAGAAACCAAGCAGAAAGTGCTGCAGGAAGGAGTGAGACAGTGTTGTAGATAAGTCTCTCTAGCTATTACCAACTACAAGGCAAAGGACCAAAAATGAAAGGACTAGGGATTCTAAAAACTTTAGTTAATAATAAATACATTTTTGTCTTAGTGCAATTTTTGAAAATTTGCCTTGTAACAACTATTGTAGCAGTTTCTTGCAGGTATGTTTTAAAAAACTAATTGCAAGATGTGCTTGAAATCAGAAAATAGTTTTTCACTATCATATTAACTTATGAGATAAGATATTACAATGACATGCATAACTGGTAGCTGTGCATACCTCCAGCAATGGAATTAATAATCAGAGCTATTTCCACTTATTCTGTATTCCCTGACTGTTTTTAATGTTTTATTTGGAGATTTAAAATTTACACTATGGTAGAGATGTTCCTGTATGTCCTTCATTCAGATTCCTCTCACATTAATATCTTACATGATGATATTAAATTATCAAAACCAAGAGAATATTAGAATCATGCTGTTGGATAAACCACAGATCTTATTCCAATTTCACCACATTTTCTGCCTACGATCCTGTACTGCATCGTGTTCTTGTCTCTTTGGTCTTTCTCCAATCTGTAGTAGTTCTCCAATTTTTCATTATCTTTAGGATTTTGAATTGGAAAAACATAGTATACTTGTTTTGTAGATTGTTACTTGATTTATATTTGTTTGATATATTTCTCATGATTATACTGAATTATGCAAAATTGGAAAGAATATCACAAATGTAATATTCCCTTCCAAAAGTGTATCCTATCAAAGGACATATGATATCAATAACTCTTAGTGATTTTAACTTGATCTCTGGGTGAAGGCAGAATCTACTAAGTTCTTCCACTATAAAATTACTGCATTTCCCTTTGAAATTACAGGCAGTTACTGTTAGACTTTTCAACTAACTTTTACCCATTAATTTGCAGGATTACTTTGGTGGATCTTACTTGTAACAACTATTAGTTGGTATTCAAATTTTTTTCTGTTTCCTCCATTCTTCCTACATTTATTAATTTGAATTATTTCCTAAGGAAATTTTTTCTTTTTCTTTGTGTATGTGTATGTGTGTGCATATATATATATATATATATATATATATATATATATATCATATTATATCATTTAATATTTATTATTGTTGTTACTATTTGCTAAAATTGTGCTAACATTTCATTGGATCCAATGCCACTTTGACACTTTTTGACCTTTCTTTTCTTTTCTTTTCTCCTCCTCTCCTCCTCCTCCTCCTTCTTGTTCTTGTTCTTCTATTTCCTTTTCTTCTGGCACCATATTATGTTTCACACTCAGTTTGAATTTTTTCTCTCCCAGGCCTAGACTAAACTAGTTCTCCAACAAGATTTGGTTACTTTTATTGCATACTAGAGTTTAGAAATAAAGATCTGGGCATTGAGGTGCTCATTGGTACTAGGCTATCACTCCTTCTAATTTCTCTCTGTGACAGAGCTAGGAAATACATGCATATGTAGAAATCCATGCACATAAGTGGATAGATAAGTAGATAGATATAATAAATAAATAATTTCTGCCTATATGTTTTCAACAACATCTTTCTAATCCTCTCCATTCTGTTACCAAAGTTGCCAACTCTTAGTGTTTCCAGCTCTTGGCTCTTAGTGTTATCAGCTCAGCCTTGGGTTTTTTTGCTTGATCCAAGGTAGAATTCATGAAGAGGAAAGCAGTACCATCCAAAGAGGCTTTATTGGGGCTTATCCTCAAGCATAAGGGAAACAGCAGGTAGGATATGGTTCTCAGACTGACTCTCTGAGGTTGCAAGGAGTAAAGCTTATATAGACAAAAAGGCAGGCTCATGCAGGCACATAGTAAGTATTGGCACACAATCTCCAGGACTTTGTGCATGTCTTGTCAGTTCTTTGCTCTCAGCACCAGGGTTTCCACTGCTCATGAGCACTGAATCTATCTTTATTCCTCTCACAAAAGATGGTGGAGGTGTTCACTACTGCCACCCCAGTGTGGAGTGTCGCCCTGCTGCTGGACTCACTCCGGCCATGAGCAAGGACCAGCAGCCAAAGACCCATCTTCTGGTGAGGGGGAGCTGGGCACCCAGGAGCTGCGCCGCCCGGAAAGGAGGCTTATGCCTACAGATGCTCTGAGAAGCCTTGAAAAAGGCAGGCTCAGAGGCTTCTGCCCATGGTGGCTCCTTGCTTCTTTTCTTCCCAATGAAGGTGCCAAGTGCTCTGCTCCAACGCTCTTTATTTCTTCCTTGTCAGTCCGGGTTGATGGAATGGGCCCAGACTGCTCCATGTATTGCCCTTATATACTCCTCTGGGGCTTGCCAGGGACCAATCAGAGGCAGTTACCTCATATGGGTTTCAGCCAATCAGAGGGGATATTCAAATTTAGTTTTGTAGAAGTAACCAATCAGGGGTGGTTCCAGAATGGTCCAATCAGGCACCGTTCTGGGGTTTGGAAACAGCCAATCAGTGTAGAGAGACCGGAGGCAAGGGAATAGATACCAGAGCCATCTTGGGGAGCTCGACAACCCTGAGTTCCAAGATGTAGGGCAAAGGTGACTGCCTGGGGATCAAGCCTTAGTCCTCCAAGGGAGCCTAGATAGGCCCTGGGGTGAACTGCCTCGCTAGGCAGTGCCCTACACCCCAGGAACTTCATATATTGGTCAAGTTCAGGCATAGTTAACATCAGGAGCTTCAGGAATGCTTGTGGAGGAGTCAGCAGCTCCTGAATCTGGTCATACATTTTTTGAAAGCTCCTTATATTTGACTGGTAACCTTGAAAGGGGAATCTGAGCCCTCCCAACTCCATCTCAAGTCTTCTTATCACTGGTCATTCACTCCTCTGTGTAACATTACACTAGTCCAGGGTATTCTCAGTAATCTTCTCTGATTGTAGACACAACTGTGATCTCCTTAAGAACTTTTTACTCCAAACATGGCCATAAAAGAGCAGCAGCAGAAGCAGCTGGAAGCCTGTTAGAAATGCAGAATCTTACTTTCTACCCTCTAGAATGTGAATTAGAATTTAAATTTTAATAAAAATTTTGATGTGATTACAATGTGCATTACAATACAAAGGTCACTACTTTTAAAGGAAACAAGAGTGCCTTAAGTATTTAGTATCCTCAGTTTAGAGTTTCTCAAAACAAAGCCCATTCAGAGAAATGCTTGAGTATTATACATGATCAATAGCATTTAAATTTCTATAAATGCTTAATTTGTTTAAAAATAAATGACAAGTTCTAAGACAAGGGCCAGGCAGTCAAAATAAGAGTGCTAATGAGGCAGTTCAACCACATGCAAACATAACTTTTAAAAACTCTGTGTAGGACAAATAAACAACATACATAATATATATAGGGATCATGAACTTTTAAAACTATGCTAAATGATTGATCCAATCACAGATGACAGCTGAGCTCTAATATTCTATGATTGACTCATGTACTATATAATAGCCCACCAAGTCAAAGATATTTGCAGTATAGTCTGACATGTTCTCCCATTACAATAACATGAAATCATAATAATTTTTTAAATTAACAATTATTTTGTTAATGAAATAATATTAGGAATTTCCATTTATCCTTTCATTTAACTCATACAGACATATTATGAATTAGATACAATTGTCCTTTCCTTACAGATAAATAAATAGAAGCTAAATAACTTGTTTAAAAGCCCCTGGGTGAGCTCACCTTTGCATGATTTCAGAGATTCAATGCTTAACAACTACAAAATGGAAATGTTACCTGAGAAGACATGCTAAGCATTTGTAATTTATCCATGCTTATTTGAAAGAAAGAGCATGAAATTTGATATGTAACAAGCTGCATTCCCAATCCTAACTCTGATACTTAACAGCAATGTGAGCTTGGAAAAACGATTTAACCTGTCCATCTCAATTTCCTCAAGTAGAGCTAATAATCATACCTACCTGTAGAGATCTTAAATTTTACTAGATGTAGAATTAGGGAAAGGAATTACTCTTATTTCCTACTATTATTATTAACATCATATTGTTGTTGATGATGGTAGGTGCTATCAAGTCAAGTTGGACTCATAGTGACTATTGTAGCTTTATGTCAAAGTCAAAGTGAAGAGCCCTAATGTAAAAAGATATGAAAGAGCTCCAACATAATGAGAGTTAAAAAAAAAAAATGAGCCAAGACATATACTTCCATGGGGATCAAAAGAATATACTAATAAGCAAGTGCAGTTGCCCTTTATAACCCAAAATTTCCGCAATCAACACAGTTCTTCAGGTCAATCTCCTCTACACTAACTTTCACTATAATGATTACATGTGCCATTTTTTACAGGATACATTTCATAAAAAGTAATATAAACCATATTTCCATTGACTTGGTATGCTATCAAAAGTAAACAACTCACTCTTTGATGAGTTAATATATTTCCTTTATTTTGTTCTAAAGTATAAGTTTGGAAGGTCATGGCTATTCCCTGCTGAGTTAGAGGACTATTTAATTGGTGACTGTTTTGAACTTTGACTTATTTAATGTATTATACATGAAAAGCTTCTGAAGTCAAAGGATGTGTTATATAAGACTCAGCAACTGTGCCAAATTGTTTGGTCGTTTGTTGAGCTGCCTTTCAGACATGCTGTTTCGTTATTTATAATATATGAAAAGAAAAAGAAACATAAATTAAGTAACTTGATAAAATTGATTGCCAACCAACTAGCAAGCGCAGTTGAAAAGTGATAATCTGTTCTCAAATCTGAATACTGACAAAAAAATGTACCAGATCCCAAACGGGAAAGTGGAGGTAGAAGAATAGAAAATCAAATGGTGCAAAAACTACACAACAAGGAAAAATAAAATAATTTTAATGTAATTTTGTTCTTTTTTCACTGAAAAATGCAGTATATGTTTTAATAGAGTCAAGGCCTTCTCTGAAGTCAAACTGTCTGAGCTCATTTCCTGACCCCTCCACTTAATAGCTATGTGAAACTATTGTAAAACATATCAAATTCCCCTATCTATAAGTGAGGCTATTATTACCTACCTTACTATGGAAGGAAGGACAGAAGGAGGGAAGGACTTTTCTCCCAATCATCTAAAAAATACAAACCTATAAAATAGGAATTCATAAACATTTCATACTCCATAATTTGTTTTAGGTCCAGTTGATAATTCTGTACCCAGTGAATAAAGCAGTTGAAAATTGAATGGAGGAAGATATTGTGAAAACACATCAACAAATGGTTAATGGTATGAAAAGAAAAAAAACTTTACATAAACTAAATCTAGTGGAGTTTAATTGAGCAAAGAATGATTCATGAATTGGGTAGCATCCAGAACCAGTAGCTCTACAATGTGGGCAGAGAGTATTTAAGACAGAAAGAGGAAGAGACTATATAAAAACAGCTTCATTAGTTAAAGCTCTGTGTGCCTTGTTTGGACATGATCTTATCTATTGGCAATTTATGGTTAGCTGAGGCTCAACTACTATGACTAAGACAGTTTTCTTACACACTAAGGTTGAAGTTTGTTATGAAGGGGTCTAAAAGGTTGGGGCAGCTTCAAGCCAAAATTAATTTATTTTGAAAGTGGAAAAAGCTCAAGGGACCATAACATATACCATTCATTTAATTTGTATTTCCATCTGAGAGATTGAAATGATAGACCATGACTGCTATACTTAATTATTTCAACAATATTATTGTAAATTTGAAATAATAGCATTATCTATTGGTAAAAAAATGTGTTCTAATGAGATACTGAATGAAATTAATCACTTTCCTCTCCCTTAAGAACAGAAGAAATTGAAAATAGACTTTAAGAAAAAATAAGGATCAAAGTATCACTTGGATTGCCAGTGAAACTGAATTATGTAACAGATTCAACCTGGGCTGGAAGGTAATCCTCATGCACCCCACCCTGTCTAAACAAAGGAAGTCAGTACACAGAATCTACAAGAAAGAACAAAACACAGAGTATTTAAGCCATCCACTGATGATTACACTTTCCATTTCCCATGGATCATATGAGCAAGAACTCCTTCCACCAGAAAGCACATTCTGGAGGGGGAAAGGTGGTTGGACTATTTGTTGTCAGTGATTCTAGGTGAAGAGAGAAGTTACTATTTTATGTCCTATGCAGACAGTTTAGTAGTATGTTTACCCTATTTATCCACTTATTAATCTATCCATCCATATACATTTATGTATTTATGAATCTATCCATCTAGATGCTATTTAGCTGGTTTTTGGTTTGTTTTTGTAGTACTTGAGAGTTGAACCCAGGGCATCATACATACTTTACAAGTTCTCTACTACTGGGCCACACCCCCTACCCATTTCTTATTTTTTATTTTGAGTCAGAGTTTCCTTAACTTATGTAGGCTACTTCTTAGCTCAACTCAAGATTCTCCTGCCTTCACTGTCAAAGTCGCTGGGATTATAGCTGTGAAGCAACATGCCCAGTTTAGCTCTCTAATCTATATATTTATCACCTAGCTCTTTAGGCCTTAAATAATGCTTGGATACTTTTATATATTGAACCTATTCTTGAGATGTAAAACTATTATAACCAAATATTAAAAAATACTAATAGAAATGTGTGTGGAGAGAAATACAATAGGTGAACATTGAAGGACAGGATATCAGGGATTTCAAACCTCCATCTGGTGAATATAAAATCCATTCTGTAGTTATTCAAAGCAGATGCAAATTATTTCAGGTACCATGCCTTTCAAGTGATTAGTAATTTACAGACTTCACTTAGAAGTGAAAATAAGTCTACCCAAGGAAGAATGAAGCACATGGCAAAGTAATTAGTCTATAATTGACCCCCTGTAGGATTCCTAGACTTATTTCAAATGAGTAGTTTTAATATCATATTAAATAAGTTAGCCCACTTTACAAATACAAAAATGTGTGAGGCACCAGTTAGATGGGGTAGATGTTTGTTCTAGCACGTGTCCCAGAACAGCAAACCTGTGTGTCTAATAGACTGCGGTTGAAAGCTTCTTTTGAAGACCAAAGCTGAGTCTCCTTGTCTAAATAACACTTCAAAGTTCTCATTCAACTGGATACCAGAGTAGGAATAAAGGGAGAAATGCCAAGAGATGAGGAGGCTGGTTTTGTTGTCAGTGTAGATCAGGGTAGGTTAAAGTCTCTTTCTAGAGTCACTCTTTCTCTCCACTGTTCTCCCCTCACCCCTACCCCCATCTATAGCCCAGTCATTAACTTACAAACCAAGACTTTTTATTGAATTTATAATGTTAAATGTTTTCTGAACTCCCAGAAACATTTTTTTTTGGCAGTGTTTGGGAGTTGAATCCAGGGCCTCACATATACTTTGTAAGCACTCTCCCACTGAACAGCAGCCCAGGGCCCAATAATTTTCCTTTTTTTTATTTTGAGACAGGGTCTTGCTAAGTTGTACAGGTTGCCTCTGGTTTCAAATGTGCCATCCTTCTATCTCTCCCTCCCAAGTTGCTAGGGTCATAGGCGTGTGCCATAACACTGGGCTTGACAGAAACGTTTCACAAGATTTCAGGGGGAAAATGTCCTCTTTTTTTCTTGTTCCTCAGTGAGTAAGATAGCAGAAAGCTTATATCTATTTCTTATTTCATTCAAAACATTCATTACACACACACTCTGCATGACTACATAGTTGTATTCCAGATTCTTTCTGAGAAATACAGTCAGGAATTCACCAGCCTCTACCATCACTATCTGGGTAGCAAAAACCAATATTTTATGGAGGTCTTAAAATATGCTGTTCTTCAATTTCTCTGGGAAGATGCTTCATAGCCAGGGATGAGTTCTAGATTTATCTGAGAAACGTGTATTAAAGTACAAATTAAACATGTCCAGGCACAACTCCTGGGCTTCTGTTTATGCAAATATGGGGTCAGAGCAAAGTTGTATTTGATTTGGGCAAAGCTGTCCAGTGTGACTACCATGCATATCTCTGGATGGAATATCCTTTTCTACAAAGCATGGAAGTTAACCCTGAGTCAGATCAGGCTATCAGAGAGAAATGTGTTTGGTGTATAGTTATTGAAGCTGTTTATTCATCATCCCATCATCGTAAATCGTTCCATGGACTTATATATCAAAATTTCACTTGAGGTGAATTACTTCTTGTCTATCTCTTCTGTTCTCTTTAACTTGAAAACTTTTGTTGCTTGTTCTTCAGTAGGAGGCACTTTTCAAGATCAGTTCAAGAGTGCATGTTGCTTCTTAATGATAAGCATTTAAGAGGAGTGCATTCTTTTAATGAGTCTTTTCAATGCCTAGGATTGGTGTGTTTTTACCTGTGTCTGTCTGCTACTGTTCCATGAGATGGCATTACCCCTGCCACTTCACAGGGAGCTCCACATTTTCTGAGAGCATTTTCTCCTTCAACCCTATTCTCTGAGGTTCAAAGTTGAATCCATGATCCTGCCTTAAGGGTTTCCTGAAGGAGTGCCCTTTTGGGTGGAATTCTTCATTCTACCAAATTTCCATTGTCCCTGCAGCATGGTCAGCCTTCTTTCCCTTATCCACTAAATGTTACTAGTCAGTATATGATCCAGATCTCTCCCCCTATTTGCAAAGACATTTAATGGAGTGGCATCACTCAAATCCAGAACCATTATGCCTGAACCTAAGGGGACTTGCACAACCCCTAAAATCATCTTCACATCTCCTGAGATGTGCAGAGACATCCATTGGAATTGGATCCCAGAAGATTCCTGATACTACTAAGTTTTTCTGGTATTTTTAATTGTTTAAAAGCGCACGCGCACACACACACACACACACACACACACACACACACACACAAAGTTATCCACAAGTGATAAACTCTTGCCCATATGCTTTGCATTTCAATAAGACATTTCTTTAAAAGAGCTTTGTTTTAGGTATAAATATGAAGTAATAAAACAAGATGTAGGTTAAAGAAAAAAATTTTAACTTCAGAATTTATAAAACTTTGACATTTGAAGGAAATAAATCATAAATCCTACAATTAACATATATTATAGGCACCTTTTTTTAAAAAAAACAAGGAAACCTTTAAGAAAGTATTATTTATAATCCTGTACATTTGTGATCTTAGCATGTGTATTATATATACATATTCACCATGCTTTCTAAGTTTTACCTAAAAGTATCTAACAAAGATCTGTTACTGCAGTTCTTCAATTTGTATGTTTTATTTTTACTATGAAACTCCTGAAAGAGAGTGTAATTAAGTGATTGATTCAGGCTTCTGTGTTAGCTGTGTTGTAGACAGCACTTCTAAATGGTTGACTGTTTCTGTATCTCAAGAAGAAAAACAGCATTTTGGGATCACATCCATTCCATGAAACAGACTATCTTGCATTATTCTAAATCTTCCTGGTATCTTGAAATATAAGAAAATGAATTGATAGGAAAATTAGGATAGAACAGACTTTTACTTTTTGTTCTCAAATACTGAGCAAGTCATTACACTTCTTTACAATTGGATTTTCTTCTGTCTAAAATGGTGTTTCTCAACATATTTTCATTATCACTCTCCCAAAGAGACTTTTTAGACATTTTGCCAGGTTCCATCCCTGACCAACTTAATCAGACCCTCTAGAACTGGGTAGGTATATTTCTCTTAAATTTCAGGGGCATTTTTGAATTGTACCCCTAGTTCAGAAATTCCATATTCTAGGACAGGAATACTCAAACATTCATGTCTCAGAACCACTTGGAAGCATGAATAGATTGCAGATTGCTAAGTACCACACCCAGAGTTTCTGACTCAGTAGTCTGAAATGAGGCTGGAGAATCTGTACTCCTATAAGTTCCAAGTGATAATGGTATTGCTTGTCTGGGGACAACTTTTAGAAGAACATTGTTCAAAGAGCTTGTAACTCAAAAAGGGTAGTTGCATGGCAGCTTGTTAGAAATATTATCTGGAAGGTTATTAGAAATGCAAAGTTTAAACCCCACTCCAGAACTATTAAATCTAAATCCACTTTTTAACACAGTCTGCAAGTAATTTATATGCATTCTAGAATTGGAGACTCACTGGGCTAAGATTTCTTTAATTTTCTATTATTCAGATTTTGATAGTAAACTATTAAGCCTGCTCAATAATGACATACGTTTTTAGTAATATACAACAAAACAATAATTTGCTTGTGTCTTTTAAAAAGCCTAAAATTTAAACTTTTATTAAAATATCACAAAGTCTTTCAATCTTTTTCTTTTACCTTGCCAACATTTCTGGACTGATATTTGAATATAACTTAGTTTTATCTTGATGCTCTTAAAAACCATTTCTTTCACTATTCAGCTTTCACCACACACAGAGTTCCACTTAAACTCATTCACTCACATTATCCCTGCTGTGCCTTACAGGACATTTATATTTTATGTTGGTGCTTTCATCCTTTCTCTATCTACTTCCTACTGAAGTGTTCAGGGAGATTAGTTCATAAAATTGGCATATATAAGGTATTACCAAGAAACCTTCCTATGGAAAATATTTCAAAACATTTAAGCAATGATGAATTCGTTCTTCTGTCTTCTGACTCCTACCCTAAGAATATAATTTTCTAAATTTCTTTTAAAACGGTGTGTATAACACTATGTAAAACCTGGTATTTCCTTTTTTATCTGACTAGTTAACACTTTTAGCTGAGTTCCTAGAGCAATTATAATTTTGGAATTGGATTTCAATAGAATTAACCTAACATAAAATAGGTGAATCCATAATCAGAGCTCTTGTCCCTTCTGAAATCTCATGGTAACATTGCTTTGGCCTTTGTAACTTTTGCAGAGCCAGACTAGGATTAGATGATCTAGGAACTCAATCTTGGGGGAAAATGTCTCCTTCTTATCTTTTGTCCTTGATACCTCACTCAGGTCTCCATGATCCTGGCCCCGAACTCCTGTTTAGTCATCTGTTGCTACATAGCATACTACCCTAAATCTTGTTCTTGTTGTTGTTATGGTTGGGTGCTGTTGAGTCAGGACCAACTCATAGCAACCCCTACGTACAATAGAACTAAATATTCCCTAACACTGTATCATACACATGATCTTTTTATGTTTGAGCCCTATGTTGCACCCATTATGTTTCTTATCATTTTGAGTCAAACCATCTCAGCAAAAGGACATCTCTAGGGCTTTACTCCATTCCCATCATTAAGATCAATTCTACTTTGAGGAAGCAACTCTTCCCCATTTGATTCTTGAATGACTTTCAGTGTGGGGTTTTCAATGGCTGACTGTTTCGGGATTGCCTTGGGAGTGGATTGCCAGGTCCTTCTCCCATTTTTGCGGTGCTGGGAATTGAACTCGGGGCCTCAGAGACTGCAGCGCAGCACTCTACCAAGTGAGCTAAATCCCAGCGCGCGCGCGCACACACACACACACACACACGCACACATATATCTTGCAGCCATACCACTATGGTGTCTAATCCTGGGTTATATTTCTTAACATTACGTGTTTCTCCTTAAAATTGGAACACTTAAATAGAAAAAAACATTTGCTTTCAATTGTCTAAAAATTTTCAAACTAAGTCCTTGACAGGGCTGGGATTTGGTTCAGTGGGTAGAGCGCTGCGCTGCAGCCTCTGAGGTCCCGAGTTCAATTCCCAGCACCGCGAAAATGGGAGAAGGACCTGGCAATCCACTCCCAAGGCAATCCCGAAGCACTCAGCCATTGAAAACCCTATGAGTGTCGCTATGAGTCGGATACTGACTCGACGGCACCTAACAACAACAACAATTCAGTGTGGGGGGATCATTTTCTGCCACTCATTTGACAGTGCTTCCCTGCTATTCATAGAGTTTTCAATAGCTAATTGTTTTGGGAGTGGGCTGCCAGATCCTTCTCCCTAGTCTGTCTTAGTCTGGAAGCTCAGCTGAATCCTTTCTACCATGTGTGGTCCTGCTGATATCTGAAATACCAGTAGCATAGCTTTCAGCATCACAGAAACATGCAAATTCCCATAGCATGACAAGCTGACAGATACATGAAAGACCCCAAATCTTAACAGACTAACACAAGCAACATATCTTATTGCAAAGTTTCTGCTGATCAGAAATCCAGGAGTGGCTTAGATGGGTCCTAAATCTGATGGGATTTATCTCAGTTGGTAGAGCACTGCTCTGCAGTCTCTGAGGTGCAGCATTCAATTCTCAGCACCACAAATGGGAGAAGGATGTGGTAATCCACTCCTAAGGCAATCCCAAAACAATCAGCCTTTGAAAACTCTGTAAGGGTGGCTATGAGTTGGACATGACTTGACGGCACCCCTAACAGCAACAACAACAAATATGATGATGTTTTATAAGACTGAAATCGAGATACTGTCTAAGAACAGTAGTTATCTCAAGGCTTAACAAGGGTTTGATGTGCTTCAAGCTCACTCATATGGCTGTTGGCAGGGTTCAGCTCTTCCTATGCTGAGGACTTAAGGGCCTACGTTTCTTGCTGGCTGTGAGGTGGCAGTCTCACAAAGTTTCTGCCCCTATGTACAGAAGGTTGCTTCATCATAGTGAGCAAACAGAACCAAAGCAAGAGAGTGAGCAAACAAGATGGAAGCTATAGTCTTTTATAACTCAATATGAACAGTGGTATCTTATTATTGTTTGAATATGAAATGGTCCACTCAGGCTCATGTTTAAGTGCTTGGTCCCCAGCAGGTAATGCTGCTTTGAAGAGACTTGGAACTCTGTAGGGTGGGCCTCACTGGTGGAAGTAGTTCACTAGAGACAGACAGGCCTTTGAATGTTAACCAGCCGCATTCCCAGCCTGACTCTGCTCCTGATATAGCATAATGTGAAGAGCTCTCCTCTGTTGCAAGTCCTCTTGCCTACCCTGCCATACCATCCCTGCCACTATAGACAGAAATTGTGAAACTGTGAATTAAAATAAATTCTTTC
Organism: Pedetes capensis; assembly: GCA_007922755.1. Lineage (NCBI taxonomy): Eukaryota > Metazoa > Chordata > Mammalia > Rodentia > Pedetidae > Pedetes > Pedetes capensis. The sequence continues at coordinate 85,631 of VMDO01006826.1, forward strand.
TCTTCTGTTAGGTATCTTGGTCACTATTATGAGAATGCTAACTGATACACATCATTTTTGTTATATTGTGTTCATTAGAAGCAGGTCTCAAAGCCCAGCCTATTCTGAAGGGATCATTGGAGATCATCTTCGAAGGCTGGGAATACAGACAGGTAACCTTCAAAGGCCCACCTCCAGTGACTTACATACATCAGTGACATCCACTTCCCATTCACACATAAACACTGAGCACAAGGCTGATAGAATAGTAAGACCTCATGTATACTTCTCTACGAAGTCAGCACAAGTGACAGTGTGGTCTAGTTTTTCCAAAAGCTGCCTCCTCCTCTGTCCCATGTGATGGCCCCTGACCATATTTTGCACAGGTAATTGGAGTCTAATTTCTCCAGACTTTGAGTCCACCCTGGCTAGAAGATTCAACCCTTATAAAGATGTTACCTCCTTCATATTTCTGAGCTATCACTAAATGTAAAACTTTCCTTAAAAAATAAGTTATATGAAAGTAGATTTCATACCTATAACTATATATCCCCAAACCTTAGGCCAGTCTCCAATGAAAGAATAAAAGTTAACAAAGTACTTATATTGATTTAAGGCAGCTATTTTTCACCAATATTGGGTGGAATATAAATTATAATATAAATTAGCTTCACTATCACTAGACTAGTCAGTCCTTATAAATGTATTTTTATTAAATTTGTGTATTATTATAAAAGTTAACTTTTAAACCATTGTGGGAATAAGCTTATAACTATTAAAAATTCTTTGTACATTTTTCTTTACTTTTGGATAAGAAGTAGGTAGTTGAGAAATATTACAAATTCTGTAAAAATGAAGTAAAAAGGCAGAAAAAATATGTGCTTTTCTCAGTATACAACAAACATTTCTATGTATAGAAAGCTCCTATATTTTACATAGAAAGCTAATCATTTGCTTTTTCTTTGTTTTGTTTTTTATTTTTGCCTTTGAAAATTCAGATATAACCCAGCTTCCTTTGACTGCATTATTATAGGATTAAAGAACCATGTAAAACATTAACCAAGAAGAATAGTTTTTTTTTCAAAAAAGTCAGCCATATCATTTCAGGAAACTTGGTTGTTGGTAGAGGAAAAAGTAAATTAAATTTGTCCACTGCACTTTAAGAAGGATGCTTTACAATATGGTCCAATAAAAGGCAAACATGTTTTCATAACCCAGATTTTGAAATGAAAGATCAAAAGACTTTACAAACATAAATGTTACTGGCCTATGATACTAATGAAGAAAAAAAAAGCATGCATATGAGATCATAAAAGTCTTCAGAGAAGCAGCTCTAGAAGGCCCAAATTTAATGAGAAGAAATAGAAAAAATAGAGAAAAAGACACATACTTAAGGATGAATATAGGAGAGGCACAGATGTCGCTGAATAGTTTCTAGAAATAGGCGTCCTAGAATCACTTGAGGTTTGTGAAAAAAAAGGTAAAAGCAAGAAAATATTATTCTTTTCTTTTTGTTTGGAGAAATAAGGGAAAGCAAGGCTATAACCATTGGGTGGCACAGGGGATGTGTAACGTGATGGATAAAACAATGAGAAACAAATTTTGTTCTCATCCTCTCTAAGTAGCACGATCTTCAGACCAAAAAAAAAAAAATCAGCATAAACATTGGAATATGAGAAAAGGTACTGAAAATATGCAGCTGGTAGCAGGAGGTCCTGATATTTGTATAGATAGGAATGAATCCTTAAAAGTCTTTGAAAATGCATTTTATCATTCATGTAATGCCATATATCTAAAATATTTTTCCTTAACTATCTAATACTAGTTGTTTTATCACCCAAAGCAAAAATGTCTCTGCTTTATAGCTACATTTAAGTGCTTAGCTACTCGCTTTTTTTTCTCTTCCATAATTTGGTAATTTATCAGTTTAGAGATATTGCCTGGCTAAAAACATTTAGTTTATTTTTCATGTCTGCAAAATCTTTTGCTACTCCACCTTATATTGGAAATGGTAATTAATCAATCCATTTTAGGCTTCATATAGATCAGCTTTATAAGCCAATATAATCCACATATACTCTCTTTTAAATAAAAGTAGTAAAAGAGAAACATCACATTTGAGTTTTAATATACAAAAGTCCTTCAGAAGGCTGAGTCAAGCCCATTTTTATTACAGTTTTGGTTCTGGTGAATAAACTGAAATGTGAATATTATATATCCAAATCTATCATATCTACTTCATTCTCTACAATAGATAAAAACTGTAAACTATAGGACCCACTCAGTTTCTTTTTGAAATGACAGTGAGGAGTACAAAGGTGTGAAAACAGAGAAATGCTTGTTTAGCCACAGTGCTGACAGCTGGGGTAGCAAGGACAGGTAAGGTAAGCTGAAAAGAGGAATGGGACCATAGGCCAGATAATGAGATAAGTGAAGAATTTCTTCAGAGTCCACTTTTGAGGAAGGAGAAGCCTGATACCCCAGGGCATTTTGTGAGAAGAGGGAGGACAATGAAGGGTGCGAGAAGAGAAGCAGAGATGGGCCCTCAGGAAGTGACCAGGGTTCTCAGTGCTGCAGTGGAATCAGGATGAAGGTATCTATGGCTCTAAGTCCAGCCCCAACTTCTAAACGAGGGAGAATTACTTGGTGACACCGATATGAAATGTGCATTTACAATTTTATGTGTTGAGGCTGAGAAAATTCCAGAAAGGCCATTATAAAAGATCTTTTGTATGAACTGCTTCTTGTCCTTCTCATTGTGGTCCTCTTGAGGCCAGAGTCTTAATCAATGAGTAACACAAAATACCTCTCATGGAAGGGATACTGAGCATGTGCAAGACTGAATCTCAAAGCTAGTTTGGCAAGGGAAGTCAGTTTTGGAAATATGGAAATGTCCAAAGAAGAAAAAGAAACGCACACTTAATTCTCCATGCAAAGACAAGCTAAGCCTAATTTCCTGTGGTATCCTTACGGTTTTTCTTCCATGCACTTATATGATTGAGCATGTTTTTACAGCTTAGAGAATTTTTTTAAAAATGTAATATTTTTTCAGCAAATATATTAGGACCATTTATGAGCCCTTTTGACTTTGCCTAAAGTATGAATTTAATACAATGCATACATACTATTTCATTAATTAATAATTGTTGTTGTTGGGTGCTGTGGAGTCGGTGTCCGACTCATAGTGAGCCTATGTACAACCAGTGAAACAGTATTGTCAGTGCTTCTCTGCTATTCATATGGTTTTCAATTGCTGATTGTTTTTTGGGAGTGGGTTGCCAGGTCCTTCTCCCTAGCCTACAGCACCTGGTGTTCCCAGGCGGTCCCCTATCCAAGTATTAACCTTGTTTAGCTTCCAAAATCTGATGGGATTGGACACCACAGTGATATAGCTGCAGATGTGTAGCTGGTTACACATTTCTTAATGTTTGTCTCCAGTCCAGACCAACTGAATTAGAATCTCTGCAGATTGGTTCTAGGATTCTGTATCCTTAAACTCCACAGATAATTCTCAGATTCTTCCCATTTGGGGAAACACTGTGGCAGTAACTCTATCAGATTTACCTAAGATTTGAACCCTGCCTATCTGATGACATTCTATACCCTTAGCCATCACACTTTGTTGCTTCTCACAGTGTTATTCCCATACCATTTTACCAGTCTCATATTTTGGCATATTTTTTTCATATGTTTATATGTCCATTAGGTTAAAAATAGGACTAAGGCACAATAAAAATTTTAAAGTGTTTTTTCAAACAAACAGTAATTTATGAATCAGAAACACCAAAGTAAAAGACAATTTAGGACTCTGTTGTAAAGACACAAATGACAGGGTTTCACAGGGTAAATGCAGAAGCAAGGCAAAGATAGCAGAGGATTGCTGATAGTTATTCATTCAGCTGTCTGTTCTATTGGAAATTTTCTGGTTATATGTTAGCAGCTTCTGACTACTTGAGCTTAAGTTTTCCTTTTCTCTGATACAAGCATTTATAAGAGATGGTCAAAATTAAGTTTATCTCGTGTTTGCATTTCAAGCAAGATTAAGGTTACTTTAAGGAGTAACTGGTTTTGTCTGCTCAGGGATTTTTCTAGCCTCGTCTCCATTTAAATTCATTTTAACAATTACAATTAGTGTTGAGAGGAGCAAGCTTGTTTATCAGAATTTTTCTCATTATTGCTTAGAATTGATTTCTGTAACTAAAAGAAAAACCCAAGCAATGCAATAAACACCACAGTTAACTATTTGCCATGGTATCAAATGAGACTCAGAAGCTCACTGCAAATCCTACTCTTATCAGTAAAGTTGAACATTACGTTGGTGTGGGTGTGGGGGGAGATGTTGAGATTTCACACAAAGAGGGATTTGGCCAAAGAACAGGATTGGTCAGTTTTTATGTTTTGTCACAGTCTAAGTCCTCATTTTAAGGCAACTTCTTTTTTTCATTTTTAAAAATGAACATCCCTCAGAACTTTCGAATCTTTACATTTTTAACATACCATTTAAGGAAAATAACAATTTTAACATTAAGATAAGATACATGGCGAAGCTTGTTGTTGTTGTTGTTAGGTACCGTTGAGTCGAGTCCGACTCATAGTGACCCTGTGTACAGCAGATCGAAACACTTCCCGATTCTGTGCCAGGCAAATGATCTTATTTATGTTTAAGCCCATTGTTGCAGTCACTGTGTCAATCCATCTGGTAGAGGGTTTTCCTCTTTTGTGTTGACCTGCCACTCTCCCAAACATGATGTCCTTCTCCAGGGATTATTCTCTCCTGACTACATGTCCGAAATATGTAAGACGCAGTTTGGCCATTCTTGCTTCCAAGGAGCACTCTGGTTGTACTTCTTCTAGGACAGATTTGTTGGTTCTTTTGGCAGTCCATGGTATATTCAATAGACGTCTCCAGCACCACATTTCAAAAGCATCAATTCTTTTTCTGTCTCCTTTGTTCAATGTCCAGCTTTCACAACCATATGATGCCACTGAAAATACCATGGCATGAGTCAGACGCACCTTCGTCTTCAATGTGACATCTTTGCTTTTCAATACTCTAAAGAGATCTTTTGCCACAGCTTTTCCTAGAGCAATGCATCTTTGGATTTCTTGACTGCTGCTTCTACAGGTGTTGATTATAGAGCCAAGCAAAGCAAAATCTTGGACAACCTCATTCTTTTCTCCATTTATTGTGAAGTTGCGTGCTGACCCAGTCGTAAGGATTTTTGTTTTGTTGATGTTTAGTCATAACATGGGGAAGCTAAGAGAAATAAATAGAAATCAAGTATGTAGATTATTCTTGGACACACATAAGAAAATGATTTTCTTATCATTTAAACAGTGAAGGAGCTAAATCATGTGATATTAAATTCTAGAAAGACATATTCCTATAAACAGGATGTTTTTGTTGTTTGTTGTCAGGTGCCATCAAGTTGGATCCAACTCAAAGTGACCCTGAGTACTGCAGAACAAAACATTACCCAGTACTGCAGAACAAAACATTACCCAGATGCACAGGATCTTTTTGTTTGAGCTCATTGTGGAAGCCACTATGTTTCTTCTCAGTTTAAGTTGTGCCACATCAGCATAAGGAAGTCCCAGGGGCTTTATTCCATTTTTGTCCTTAAGGTTGACTACATTGAGTAGGCCACTATTCCCGAGTCATCTTTTGAATGCCTTCCAGCCTAGGCGGGCCATTTTGGGGCACTATATTTGACAGTGCTTCTCTGCTATTTATAGGGTTTTCAATGGCTAATTGTGTTGAGAGTGGGCTACGGGGTCCTTTTGCCTACTACTCTGTCTTGATCTGGAAGACCAGCTGAAACCTGTCACTTCGGATGGCCCTTCTGGTATCTGAAATACTGGTGGCACAGATTTCAGCATCACAGCAACACACAAGCACCCCCCACACGATAAGCTGACAGGCATGTGGAGGATAACAAGAATAGAGTTGCCTTATTTAAGAGAGTAAAACACAAAACCAATTATAAAGCTATTTATGAGGTAATGGTTAAAGTAGAAATTATTCTCATAAAAATATATAAAAGTAAAATCAAAAAGCAGTACTAATGTTATTTCTCCATATGTTTCTTCTGTCTTTTGAAAACAAGTTATAAATTATCTTGCATGCATTCTTATCTTTTATTATTTGTTGACTAAAAAATTCTACCTTAAATTTTTTCCACTTCCATTCAAGAGAACATTTCTATTACTCTGTAGATTATAGTGCCTGTGTGTCCAAAAGACTTCAAATAAAATTTAACATAACAGTATTATCATATAGTTCATTATGAACAATGACACAAATTTACCTTGCTGCTATTAGACATTTGATGTAACTACATTCTAAATTGATCATGTGTTTTGTTTATTTTTTTTAAAGTAAACCCAAGTAGACACTAATCTATTCCTTTATTTTCTTTCATATAAATCTCCCTGGAAGTAAGTTGGCTTTCATGGAATTGAAAAATATTTAAATTTCATGATATAGATATTAAACCAGAAACATTCAAGTTCAACAAGTTTACCATATGTCCAAGGTGAAATAATAAAAAAAGTACGATGAATGTTGCTGTCTAGTGACATCCAATGGAAGGGCAGAGATCCTCAATATGGAAAACAGTAAGGGTGAACTTTAGTGACACTGTGTGACAAGTTTCAACTTCTTTGTTGCAGTCAGTTGGGTATTAGCTACAGTTGAGCTATGGTGTGTTTTTCAAGTGACCCTAAATCATGGATCACAAACAATGCTTTGGGTACTACATTTTCCATCAAAGGAATATGTGGTATGTCCTCACCCACCTTATTCACCAGATCTGGCCCTGTGAGGCTTCTGTCTCTTTCCCCAGAGTCGAAATGACCATGAAAGATACAAGTTTTGGATTGACTCAAGACATCAGGCAGCCATAAGAGGGTAACTAAATACACTTAAAAAGGAGACTTCCAGAAAGGCTTCAGAAAGTAGTAAGAATGGTGAGATAAGTATGTTTAAAGTCAGGGGAAGTATTTTGAGGGGGATTAGTGGCAATGTGCCTTTTGCTGTTTTATACACACACACACACACACACACACACACACTATATATATATATATATATATATATATATATATATATATATATATGTATATGTATATATATATATGCATATATATATATATATATTTTTTTTTGAGATAGAGTCTCACTCTAATTGTGGCTGGCCTTGGTACTTGCTATGTAGCCCAGGTTGACCTTAAACTCACAGGGATTCTCCTACCTCACCTCCTAAGTGCTAGGATTACAGGCATGCAGCACCATACCCAGCTACGCCACTTATAGTGTGTGTGCATGCATGTGTGTGCATGAGTGTATACACACACACATATATACACATATATATATTAAATATTCACCCTATCTTTGGACGCCTTGTATATTGAGTACCTACAATGTGCCAGATACTCTTGAAGGTTTTGGAGTTGCATAAGTGAGTTTTGGAAGGAGCATACACAAGAACTTCCGTTGGATTGGAGACGGTGGGAAAAGACACAGAATCAAAGATGAATCCTAGTTGTCACATGAATAAGTTGGTAAATATTCATACCATTGATAAGATATGGAAATCTTAAAGGAAAGATTTGTGGGGAAAATTAAGAGTTCGCATTTAAAGTCATTATTTTAAATGTGTGGTACAGACTTACCACCCCGGTATGTGACTTTATCATATCTCAGAAGATAAGCAGGGTCAGTCCTGGTTAGTACTTGGATGGGAGACCACTTGGGAATACTAGGTGCTATAGGCTTAGGAGAAGGACCTGGCAGCCCACTTCTGAAACAATCCTAAAAGAACTAGCCATTGAAAACCCTATGAATACAAGAGAAGCACTGATAACAGTGCTGGGAATGACACAGTGCAGGGTAGTGTTTTGTTCTGTTGTACATAGGGTCACTATGAGTTGGGCCCAAATTGTTGGCACCTAGCAACAACAACAATAACAACAACAACAACAACAACAACAACAATGACATATCCAAATAGAATATCTAGCATGTGTTTTTGTCTTCTAGACATTAGGAAAACATCAAGGCTGGAGAAATTAATTTGCAGACCCAATAAGTGAACTTGGCCAATTAGATGAGAGGAAAACCAGCACACTGTCCTATCATGAAAATCAGGGTGCAAAAGTATAAAAGAAGTAGCAATCAAGCAACTATATTAATTGCTTCTAAAATCTGAGGAAAAATCTAGACCCAATGAAATTATTGAATTAGGCACTATGAGATCATTGGTAATTTCTACCAGAGTAGATATAAGCTTGAATACTGGCAGTTTGAAAAGAGTATGGGAGATCAAAAAGTTGAGGAAAAAACAGGAAATCCTAACATCAATGACTTATAAAGAAGACCATTCACACATAAAAAATTCTATGTTCAACATTCCTTCACAGCTATGCTTTAATGGTATTGTTTTCCTTCACAGGTAAATTTTTTTTCTCTGAGGAGAGATTCTTAGGAAACCTACATCACTTTATGGCTATTATATTTACAATGTATAATGTCTTACAAATTTGATTTGAAAATTCTGCAAGGAAGGTGGTGTTTCTCTTTTCTCCATAAGATCTGTGGGCTTAAAATAGTTGAGAAGTATATTCATACATGCACACATACATAACAATGAACAAGACATGCAAGGAAGGATATGTGGTTCTTCCGCTTAATGCTTCCCTTTTACCTCAAGAACACACACACACACACACACACACACACAGAGAGAGAGAGAGAGAGAGAGAGAGAGAGAGAGAGAGAGAGAACAATCATATAGAGATGGGCAAGCCAGATAGGCAGTTATAACATCTTCTTCAGGCAGAGATAAATAGCTATATTTCACAGCATTCTGCTTGGGGGCAGATGGTGCCTGTTCAACAAACATCAAATCTAAAATTGAATGTTATAATGGAAAGAGCTTTGGTTACTAATTACAAAGTCCCATATTTCATTCTTCTCCTGACATGAAGAAAATCAATTTAACTTCACATGTGTTTTCTAAGTTTTAAAGCTAAAGAGTTGAGGAAGATTAAGTTTCCATTTACACTTAATATTCTTTGACTTCATAATCTCTGCCATGGTCTTCTGGCATAGGAATATGAGAAAAGTTCAGATGTGAGATGACAATACAGAGATCATTATTTTTACGACTTCTATCATAACACTGTTCTGTTTTTACAGGCCTGACATTCCACAAAATACATATAACTAAAAGTTTACATAATAATTATGCTTTGTAATACATAAAGAAATAACTGCATACTCATTATAAATACATCAATCATTATACAAAATATTTCTAAATAAAATGGTAGTGTAATCTTTAATTAAAGTAGAATTTTTACAATAAATTTCTCAGAGTAATATTTTCCAGCCTTTTAAAAACATAATATCAGAGTATTTTAATAATGCATAAAATGCTTAAATTGCAGATTCTGATTTTGTGATGACTTGCTCCAATGAAATTGAATTGTGGCCTCTCAAGGACTGAGAGTAAAATAAGAGTAGGCATGTGTTTTACGAAAACCATTTATCCAGGATGTTATAAATATTTTTTTAGTGAATGGGATCTATAAAAGTGAGCTAAAACTTTTAGTTATAGTTCTTTATTTGTAATAATCTTCTATCTATTAAATCAATATATATTTAAATGTAATAATCACTAAGTGGTACTTGTTAATTGTTGTTGTTAGGTGCTGTCGAGTCGGTATCCAACTGACCCTCATAGGGTTTTCAATGGCTAAGTGCTTCGGGATTGCCTTGGGAGTGGATTGCCAGGCCCTTCTCCCATTTTGTGGTGCTGGGAATCAAACTTGGGACCTCAGAGACTGCAGCGCAGCGCTCTACCCACTGAGCTAAATCCCAGCCCAAGTGGTACTTAGATAATTATTTCCAATTAAATTTTGTGTCATGGGGAGAGGATCATTGTTTTCTTACTCTGATGTATATTTTTAGCATAATCTTTGAAATGCAGTTTAAATGATACCAGTGGGTTAATCTCTTCAAGTATAATGGGCATGATGTGCAAAAACCACATCAAATACAGTATCTTTAAAGTGCATCTATGTATTGTTGCCTCCACACGTCTGTCAGTTTGCCGCACTGTGGGGGGTTGTGTGTTGCAATGAGGCTGAGAGCTCTGCCACTGTAACCTTGGATAGGAGCAAGGTTACCCATGGTGGACAGGTTTTCAGCTGAGCTTTCAGACTAATACAGACTAGGGAGGAGGACCTGGCGAGCCACTCCCCAAACAACTAGCCATTGAAAACCCTATGGATAGCAAAGAGACACTGTCAGATATAGTGTCGGAAAATGAGGCCCCCGGTTGGAATGCACTCAAAAGACTACTGGGGAAGAGGTGCCTCATCCAAATAGAGTCTACCGTGATGATGGAAATGGAGTAAAGCCCCAGGGTGCTCAACTTGCTGATGTGGTAGTACTCAAGATGAGGAGAAAAAACTGTAAACATCCATTAATAATTGGAACAAGGAATGTATGTAGTATGAACCTAGGAAAATTAGAAATCACTAAAAGAGAAATGGAGCACATAAACATTGACATTCTAGGCATCAGTGAGCTAAAATGGACCGGCATAGGCCATTTTGAGTCAGATAATCATATGATCTACTATGCTGGGAATGACAAACTAAAGAGAAATGGGGTTGCATTCATCATCAAATAAGACATTTCAAGATCTGTCATGAAATACAATGTTTGTGAGTGATAGAATAATATCCATAAACCTACAAGGAAGGCCAGTTAATATAACTATTATTCAAATTTATGCACCCACCACTAAGGCCACAAAAGAAGAAAGGGAAGACTTCTATCAGCTTCTGCAATCTGAAATAGATCAAACATGCAATCAAGACATACTGATAATCACTGGTGACTGGAATGCAAAGGTTGGAAACAAACAACAAGGCTCAGTAGTTGGAAAATATGGTCTTAGTGACAGAAAAAAGCTGGAGATTGCATGATAGAATTTTGTCAGACCAATGACCTTTT